>WMED01005862.1:0-14324 GCA_019650415.1 Pipa parva | reverse complement strand
CCCCCCCCCCCCCCCCCCCCCCCCTCCTCCCCGGCTTAATTCAAACATATTGATCGACTTCAGCCCATTTTGCTGTCAGTTTTTGTTTCCCTGTAATTTTTGATTTCCGGAATTTACAAAGGATTGATAAAAATGTTTCCCCCATCTAAATAAATTATCGATAAATATCGATCACTTGACAGGGTCACACTTCACAATGCTTTTCTGTGAGCTTTTCTTTCATTGCAGATTTATATCAATGTTTCTTTTCAGTGAGAAAATATTTTGGACTTAGGCATAGTGACAGCAGTGGATTTACAGCTACCCCATACTCCCCAACAACTTAGGGGGTTATTCTCTAAAATCCAAATTGTCACGTAAGGGTGCGAATTCGCCAGCTAAAGACAGTCACAATAAACTGCTACTATCACAGTCACATCTTTATAGTGAAAATATTGTCGCAGACACGACTTTACTATGGAAATATTTTCGCAGCCAAAACTTTAAAATAGTTGCAGTGGCGACATTACAATGGAAGAATTGTCATAGTCACGGATTTGCTATGGGAATCTGCTGTTTGAAAATTTGACAGTCGAATTTGGACTTTAGAGAATAACCCCCTTAATCTCAAGCGAAGTGTAACTATGTATATTGAATAACATAATGCGCCTTGACTGTCTAAGTGGATTTTCATTGATGGTTAAATATTTATTACCTTTCGGGCCAGTGAGGCCAGGGCTTCCAGGAAAACCAGGGCCTCCAGGGATTCCATCAGCACCCTACAAGTGGATGGACAGAAGACTATATTAAGCAACATTACAGTTGTAATAACAGTTCACTATGCATATTCCATTGTTTCCATTTACTAACTGAAATAAAGAGAATGTTTCACAACCGTTTGTTACCATTCATTAACTTAGTGAAGTTTTATCTTTGCAGCCACTCAGCCCAGGGATCCAAACATTCCAAAGCTACCAACACTCAAAAGGCTTGTCTGAAGAAAGAACATATTTTTATTGAATAGCCTGGCTTTTATATTTCTAGGTATAGTAACAGATGGAGTCAACTCCAATAGAGTTTCTAGTGCATACAGGACACACAGTGCTCTGTTCATAGAAATAAATGTCATCATCAATAAACCACTGAATATCTCAAAACCATGAAACATAACAGACTGATTGTAATAATAATTTATTAACTATCCACTACAGCTTGGTAGGGAACAGTAATGCAGCATTTCGCACAGATGCTATATTGTTGTAATATTTGTGTTAAGACTTTAAAATTATGAATGTTTTCATTTGATGCACACACCTAATTAGCTTGTTCTTCCTAAAGTAACTATGCAGTTGTCCTGGACAGAAAACATAAGCCCTTGATGGGCCCGTAGCTAGCCTCTCCTAGTAGTGACTCTTTCCTACACAGAAACTGATGCTACCTGCCCCCACAATCTGTAATTTAGGGGTGAAGCTCCTGCCCCCTGCCCCCATACACTGTAATTTATTGGTATAGATCCTGCCACCTGCCCCCACACACTGTAATTTAGGGCTGTAACTCTGGAACCTCCCCAATGGGCCCAGTAGCTGAATACATTTCTGTCCCTGCAATGACAGACCAACATAAAACAAAATTACCATAAACAAATATATATACAAACACATACAAAACTATCAAGCTGTGACAGAAATGAACAAAGCATTTTTACATGAAAGTACAATGCGTGTCCAAAACATACAGACATATACCAATATTTCCTTAGTCCATATAAATGTTTCCCAGTTGCTCCTGTGATGGTATGTGCAATTCAGCACTTTGCCATGTAAAACAAAGACTACCCTCTGCAGAGTTTAAGAACAAATGTAAAGAAAAAACAAAAATCTAGTGCAAAATCCAATGTGTACCTCAATATATGGCTATTGACTAGGGAACAGACAGGATTCCTTCATTAGTTCCTTCTCCTGATTGAAGCTGATGAAAGCCTAATTTGAGGTTCATATAATATCTTTTCTAGACATTTGTTTGTATGTTCTATACTATTATATGTACTAACTATTAATGGTTATATTACACCATATCTGCCTTCTCTTCCTTTTCCATCATATGACTGTGAATTTAGATTTTGTTCTCAAGGCTTTTATGCATCTTACATTTAGTAAGATTAAGCATGAGGAGTGGTTTGTACCAATTAAGGTGAAAAAGTACAATAATTTGGAGTGTTTTTCAGCGCATCATTGGTTTTGGTTGTGGAACTTAATAAAAGACACCAACTATATATTTTGGGTTTACTTACCTTTGTAGTATCACTGTCCTATGGAATGGATATGCAGATCACAGACATGGTGTGGTTTTTATTGCTGTACCAACATATTTGCACTATATTTTTGTTTGCCTTTTTCTTTTCATGCTCTCCTAAGCTCTAAAGAAAGTATTCAGTTTTTTTGTGAAACAAACTGAACCTAAAAATGAGAAACCTTACAATTTTGCTCAGAGAATATATATAATTCTGACATAATGCAATGTCCAGTATTAGAGCAATGAATACATGGATATCAGGTTCTATATATGTGCCAGATTCTCACTGGTATACTGCATGATATTTACAGGAAAGCTGTACTTATCTAGTATATTACTGCAGCAGATGTCCTGTAACAGATAATAAATATTGGTTTCCTAACTGGGCAACTGCATCTCCAAAGCTGGTGAAAAGGTCATCTTTATCTTACAGTGTTAACAACCTCCCTGATATGTGTTGTCCTCTAAGGCATTTAATCATAAAAACATTGAAACAGATCCCATAACTCTAAATCTAAAGGCAAGCATGTAATATTTACATTTGCACCAGGCATTCCGGGAAAACCAATAATTCCAGGTTCGCCTTTGGGTCCAGGAAACCCAGGTCTTCCAAATGTTCCAGGTAAGCCAGGATCTCCAGGTAAACCTTTATTGATTCCTGGTAAGCCTGGTAAACCAGGACTGCCAGGGAAGCCTGAAGAGCCAGGAAAGCCTTTATCACCTGAGAGACACAAACAGTTGCATTTACAACACTTAGAGTATGAAGTACAAAAACAATCTACTGTAAAATAAATATTACCTCTAGTTATAGCCTGCTTTACTGCAAACAAAGGTGTTGTGGAGTTGCCCTTCACTTTAAAGTGTACTTGTCACCTCAAAACTTTAATACTAATTTAGGTTCTACTAATGCAATAAATGTTTTTGTAAATATATATATATTAAAAAAAGTACCTTTAAACAGTGTCATCTCTGTCATCTTCCCTGTCAGTCTGCCTTATCTTTCCCGAGTTGAGTGGGCAGGGTTAAATGTATTTTTGTATGTATATTTTTATTTATAAAGTGCCACAAGGTTACGCAGAGCTGTACAATCCAGTAATAATACAGACAAGGGTAAAGTGTGGAACAAAGAACAAGTGAAGTAAAATACAAGCATATAATCAAGAAAATACATCATTCTAAGTGCCAGGTCATGACTGAAACAAGAGGATAGAGGTCCCTGTCCCATAGAGCTTACAATCTAAGTAGGAGGAAGACTTACATAAATATATAGGAGGGTAACAAGTGCAGTAGGATAAAGTGACAGTTCATTTGGCTATAGGTGCCAATTATATAAGAAAATAAATTTAGATTTTGAATATAATTGCATAAATATTAATATTGACATGAAAACGAGTGCTAGTGCTCCAAGAGGTAAGATTTTAATTTAGATATGAAGGTATTGATGGATTGTTCTTGGCAGAGGTAGAGGGGTATAGAATTCCAAAGATAAGAGGCAGCAAGAGAGAAGGGTTTAAGATGAGAATGGGCAGTCTTAGTGAGGAGTTCCTGAAGAAGGTTGCCCAGTGAAGAGCGGAGTTGGCAGCTAGGCACATACAAGCAAACAAAGGTAGATATGTAGGGAGGGGCAGCAGAGTGAAGTGACTAAAATGTCAGAAGTAGGACACTGTAAATAATACTTTTATTAACTGGGAGCCAAGGAGCAGACAGGAGGAGGGAGACTTCAGGGGAGAGAGAGAAATTATTATAACAACGGCATTTAGAATAGACTGCAGCGGGGAAAGATGGGAAACCAGAAGACCAGTTAGAAGGGCATTACAATAGTCCCTGCTAGGTCAGCCCCACACACTCAACACTCGGGAAAGAAAAAACAGGCTGACAGGGAGGATGACAGAGAGAAACACTGTATAAAGGTATATTTTATTAAATACATACTGTATATATTTACAAAAACGTTTATTTCATTAGTACAACCTAAATTAGTATTAGTTTTGAGGTGACAGGTGCACTTTAATATAAGTCTGCGCTAACAGCTTCAATCATTCTAGCTGCAGAATGAGGCTGCAAGTTACAATGATGAGCTGTGTGTAGTCAGTCAACCTGAATATTTATGGGAATAATAAAACATCAGTTTATAAGGATGCTTTATGCACACACTGCAAATGGGTTGCCCCCAATTGACACATTTATTAACTCATTATTACTATTAATGCTGACAGATTGAATATGTCATACAGTATTATTACCTCTAGGGCCAGTAAATCCAGGTTGTCCATTTCTGCCATCTTCTCCTGGCTTTCCTTTCAATGTAAGGATTGGAGCAATGCTGACTGGAGGGCCTTCTGCTCCAGGAGCACCAGGTTCACCTATGAGGTAACAGCAGGGGTTTTAGAAAACAAACTTTTGTTTAATATTAGTAATTAAAATGTGATTTTATTCTTAAGCATTATCTTTTAATTAACAAAACTCAGACTAATTTATACATAAATTAATGTTGAAAACAGATGAAATACACACTATTTTTTACCTTGTTGGGTATGTAACTAATCAATAAATCTGACGATCTGAATACAATCTAAAGATTGTACCTAAGAGTGAAGCAATCTGGACTGTAAATCTATGAATTCAGAAAAAAAAGGACAATGGCATTTTTTTCTAAGGTAAGTCTGTTTAAAATCAGTTCTAAATTTAAAACAAATTGTCAGGGACTGACAATATAACAATACAGTTAAAGGCAGACCTGCTGTATTAATGTGAAAGCCCTTTTGAAATACCTAAAGGTTTATATGTCAGACTTTTTGCAAATAATTGGACCAAACTCAATCAGAATTATGCAAGACCTACAACCAAACAACACTTCACTTTGTTTATATTTACCTCTCTCTCCCATAATTCCATTTACTGCAGGTTGTCCGTCCCTTCCAGGGGAACCACTAATTCCTTTAAAGCCATTGACACCGTGATTGCCTGGTGGACCAGGCATGCCAGGGAACCCATTTACACCAGGTGAGCCCTTTTCGCCTAAAAAATTTATACATTCATTATTTTTATATCAACCAGTCTTACGTATTCATGACTGTTTAAGATTGGACACTACCACATATGAAGCAGCACAATAAAACTGCCAACACATTTATCTCAGAAACCAACATTTTGGAACCTGGTATCATGTTAATTTGCATTTTTTACATTGATACAGCTAGCAATGTCTAGTTTGTTGTACAGTTGCTTCTGAGTACTAACCTTTCAGTCCTTGAAACCCTGGAAGTCCATCACTACCACCCAGACCCTGTGGTCCAGGAAGTCCTATTTCACCAGGTCTTCCTGTTTCCCCAGGAGGTCCTGGGCGTCCTTTTGCCCCAGCTCTACCACCAGGTATACCTCTATCTCCAAGCAACCCCTTAACTCCAGGAAAACCTGAAATAAAAATAAAATATAAATAAACTTAGCTCTGGAATCCATCTGTGATTTGAAATGATTAATCCATGAGAACTTGGGCTTAAAACTTAAAAGTAAATCAATATCTTGAAAAATGAGAATTTAGAGTCACATTCTAATAAATACAGTTACCTATAAGCCAGAGAGTTAGCATCAAAAGCATTAGTCTTCTACCAACATAATGGCTATGCAATGGTTACTACCTACAACACTACACAACTGACTACTGTGAAACCCCTTAAAATCTACAAGTTCAAAAATGGTAGAATAATTATGTGCACTTAATTACTGCAACAGGTTCTGCAAAATCATCAGCATTATTGATTGTGTGCATTGTTTTAACTACATAAATCAATAAATGTCCATTTTTTGCAGTTGTGAGTTGAACAAGGACAGGTAAAAGCAAGTAGTGAATGAGAAACACAGTGTTTAATTAGTGTCAGTACATACACAAATCCATCAAGAAAAAGGATCCAAAGTAGCCAATATTAAACATTTTTATGAATAAAGTGTTGTTATTTTCTTAATATTTCATATTGCATTGCTATGCTTTCAAACAAACATTTTATCACTTAAGAAACCAAATCAATCTTGGTGTCTGATGGAAAATATCACTAACTGGAATACTCTAATTAGTAACTTCTATTTTTATCAGACTGACAGTAAGACTGATATGGTTATATGAGAAAATATATTGTTAGGCTAAAGCATAGCAAGAAAATCAAATCTAGAATAATCAGAGAAACTCTGTGAAAATCATTAATTTACCTCGACTAGGCTACACCTTACCCAACCTTGGCTATTCTGGATACACTGACAGTTCTACTTGGACATACAAGTGTAATTATGACCTAAAAATGTAGCTAAGTTTTCCTTACATATACAAACTCTTGTATGTCTTAAGCACTGTGGTTCTCATGCACTAAATTTGTAGGCAAATAAAATAAATTGACACAGGGACATCAGGAAAAAGTAACTGTGACAAATCACACTTCGTGACACAGGTTTAAAAGGGAAAATTTGAAATATGAACCACTGACAAGAAAGAGCGATGTACAAATAACCGTTACTTTTAAAATACTCTTATTTGCATTAAAGCAGAATATTCTGCTTTGAATATGACTGACTGCCACAAAATCTAACTATGCTATCTAATCTAGGAATAGTAATGTATAAAGAAATAGCTTTTGCTATAGAATGATACTCCCTACAGTTTTAAGATACTTTAACAGTGGTGCACAACCTACAGCCTGTGGGCCATATCCAGCCCGCGACACATAACTATCTGGTCCACATCGGTTTTGCTTCTCCCTCTTGTCTTTGGTGCAGAGCTCAGTATAATGCGGCTATCTGCCAGTCTCCCGGAAGTCTACTGCCGCTAGAGCTCCTGGGATATGAGACGTTATTATACTGAGCTCCGCACCAAAGACAAGAGAGAGAAGCAGAACCGGGAGTGAAGCAAAACTAGCTGACCGGATCACCAGCTGACAAGCCAACAGACCACACAGCCAAGGAGGCAGAGATGTAAGCAGTCCCTCGCGATCCTCACACAACAAGCCGGCACACAGGTACAGGGGAGACTTTATTTGAGAACAGATAATGAGAATATTGTCATAGTCGCAACTTTACTATGTAAAATTGTCAGAGTTGTACCTTTAAATTTGATGTGACTTTGAAGCGGCCTGTGACACACGTATCACAAATTTATATGACCCCCAGGCCAAAAAAGGTTGGGCATCACTGTACTTTAACATTGAGAGATATTCATCAGTTTGTGAATTGTCCTTTGGGTATTTGAATTTTCCCACATATTGGTACTTCACCTACATTTCACATTCAGCAGAGATCACTATTCTCTACAATGTGGCAAATTTTCTCTCAGTTTGATACACTACACCAGCCGCAGGTTTACACACCACTTTACAGCCATTCACAAATTTGTGGTTATTCAGGGTGTTTATTATGTGTCAAAGTGAAAATTTGTCACAATTTTGATTTTACCAAGCAAAGGTGTCCATTTGGTTGTTTCAAACAAGGTTTCTGTTATTATTCAGGTGACATTTTACTCAAAAAAATTAAAAAATGTAGTGGCTAACATAAACTAGGAATTGTCCGCCACTGACAGGAATGAACAACTATTCCAATTTAGCCTACTAGTCAACGGCAACAATGCCAGTAACCAAAACACAAGAACAAGTTAACATCATTTGTACGATGTCAGCATGTAGTGGATAATATAGTAGCATTGCCTCCATTAAGGAGATTGATGTGAAGATGACATCACTTTACTTCAATATGCCTATTTATGACAAAATTTGCTACAATATGCCACCTCTACTATTCGCCAGACTATACACAGAGATCACTATGCGTCAGTTTGCTTAATCACAGTGAGAATGCTTTAACTACCGGTAGTCTATATTTATTATTTATTTCACTACAATGAGAAAACTGGTATGTTGAAGATGAAATATTGCACTGCACTCAAGCAGCCCTACTCCACTCAAGCAGACAATCAGACAAGGATTATACACAATTACCTGAGTGTGCACTCTACTTATACAGAAGGTGTACATTGTAAAGAGTATCTGACCTTACCAATTCCTTTCCTTCATGATGAGTAAGAGGTTCATATTTCAAAGTAAAGTGTTGTACAAATGGAATTTGGTAATGGATAAGGGGTATCACCTGTACAGTCACCACAATGCGTGCAGCATCAAAAGCTGGTCTGTTAGTCCATGTGCTTTTATGCTACAGAGCATTTTCTCACCTTGGCAGCCTATGTGACGAAGCCCAAGCCATAGAGAATGCCATCAAAATATGGAAGGTTGGTGGTATTTGAATAAGACATAATGAAGGAAAAACAGACAGAATGGGTGACAAAATGCATGGAGAAATGAGATGTTTGATGAGTGATTCTGTAAACATAATCATTGTTTTCTGAACAGAAAGGAATCTGGTTAGGAAATTCTATTGGCAGAATTGTTTTCTGAAGTATCTGACTGGCTGATACTGGACTCATGGTGAAAATAGCTAGGCAACTTAAAATGTAATTGGATAGACCTGATGGACACTGCAGTAAGTGTGTGAAGTAACTCAGCACATTGATGTGTTATTAGGCAATTTGCATTGTAACTGGTTTATGTAGAAATTTTGTTGGGCATTTTGAAGTGTATAGGCCACTAGGGAAAGCAACTAGAAATTCCTTATCTTAACTAGACTACTTTATAATGCACCTAGTCACTTTGCATTGGAGTCGGATTAGTGGAGAAAAACAGCTGGAAATGTGCAATATAATTGGACAGTACAATTTAGAAGTTAAAAGTATTACTGGGTGAAGCAGCTAAGAGAATATGGGCAGGGAAAATATTTATATCCCATCCCCAGACCCAAGCAGCTCATTCATACTTGTACTCCTTTCAGACTAGAAGTGGCCAATAAGAGCTCTTGGCAGTCATTGTTGACTTGTAATGCTGTTATGCTATTCTGATTTCTTATGTCTGGTGAGAATTATAGCAATAATGGTTAGGGGATGAAGCACTGGCATACAACAAGAAAGGAAATGTGGGGGATGTATACATGCTCCTCTTTCTGAAATGAGGTCCATATTCAGTTCTGTATTTGAATTACTCAGTAATTATGAACTCCCATAATCATTATAAATAAATATACATAATTTCAGTAACTTTTTGACTGGAGACACTTTAGTATAACTGTATAGTGCAGAAATAGGGTATGAAAAAAAATACAACCCATAAAGGTTTCCACCTTTGGTTAAATTGCTTTCAGCATGAAACAACTGCTAATGCAAGAAGCTGTACAAAGATACAAGAACATTTTTAGGCCAAAATCCCAGGTCCCTAATTGACAGTGCCCTGGGTTCCTCCAAACTATTCTAAATAAGAAATAAACTGTTTAATTATTTCTGGCGACTGGTTGTTTTTTTATTAATTTTCCTGTTTGTTTGCAGAATATATTGGTTCTGTCACAGGTTACTATGACCTGTAACCTAGGTTTCATGAGAGTTTAGCAACACCTTTGTTACATGGATACATGAAATCCACTGTCTTAACAGAAAAACAAATCTTCCCCACTGTGCAAATTTACTTAATTAGCAGACCTGGGCACTTGCCAGGGCTAACCTGGCTAGCCCCGCGCCATCCTTGTCTAATCCGCCCCCACCCTAACCACCCATTTGTCCCCTCACAGTTACATGATTTGCTTATAAGCATTTAGTCTGCCCCAATATGATGCAATTCACTTCATAATGCCTTGCCTCCTTTATGCCAATACATCCAGCTTATAACATCCAACCAAGTTCAGAAAGTCTTTTGTGTAGTACTGCAGCTCTAACAGTGTTGATCTATGTTGGTCTGCTACCTCTAAAAAACACAGCATCACCTGGTATGCCATTAGCTTAAATGTACAATAACACTAACAAAAGTTAATGCCTCACATGCATTTGATTATGATTATCCGTTCAGTCGAAGCCGACTCTTGGTCACTTCATGGAACATTGTTGTCCACGCCTTTCTGTCTTTCACCCCTTTCTTCAATTCCACATTTGGCATATTCATTGTTGTCATGATTGTGTCAAGCCATCTTGTTCTTTGGTGGCTTCTTTTTGCACTGACTTTTCCGAGCATCACTGATGTTTCCAAGGAATTAGTGCGCATCACATGACCAAAATATCAAGAGTTGTTGTTTGGTAATTTTGGCCTCTAATGATGTTTTCGGTTTGATGCGGTCCAAGACTGCCTTGTTCATCATCATGTCAGTCCAAGGTATTCTTAGCATTCTTCTCCAGCACCATAAAAGCATCGACTTTTCTCCTCTCAGCTTTCCTAAGAGTCACCGTACATCATTATAGGAAAGACAATTGCATTGACCATTCTGCCTTTTGTTTCAATGCTAATATCCTTGCTCTTCCAGATCTTTTCCATTCCCTGCATTGCAATCCTGCCAAGCATGATTTGCCTCTTGATCTCAGGTGTTGATTCCCCGCTGTGGTCAATGTTAGCTCCAAGGAAAATGAAATCTTGAACAGGTTCGAATACCTTGTTGTTGATTTATATATTCACTGTACCATTGCTGGCATGGTCATAACTTTTGTTTTTTGATGTTAAGGTACAGTCCCATTTGCTCGCTTTCCTCTTGTACTTGTCGGATGAGGTAACCGAATCTTTTTCTCGCTCTGTGAGCAGGGTTGTATCATCCGCATATCGAAGGTTGTTGATGTTTCTGCTGCCAATTTTGACTCCAATTTCAGATTTGTCCAAATTGCATCGCCTCATGATCATTTCTGCATATAGGTTGAATAGAGTTGGTGATAGGATCCAGCCTTGTCGAACTCCTTTCCCGATTTCAAACCACTCCGTATTAATGCAGACTGTCCTGACTGTTGCTTCTTGGTCATTGTAAAGTGATCTTATGAGTTGCTCGATGTATTCAGGGACACCCATTTGTTTCAGGCACTTCCATGGCGGTTCATTTTTGATGCAGTTGAATGCTTTACTGTAGTTAATGAAATAGATATACATGTCCTTTAGATATTCCCGTGTTTTCTCCATGATCCAGTGCAGGTTCGTGATTTGATCTCTAGTGCCACGTCACTTGTGGAAACCAGCTTCGACATCTGGCAGTTCCCGTTCAAACAAATGCATTTATAGCTACTTATATATTCAATCTGTGCTTCCAAAAATTCATAAGTATGATATCCAGCTAGTTAATTAGAACTTTTTGAGGAACTTCTTGAATATGTATTATCTAAAGCATCATAGACAACAATAGGTTTGGATGAGCTCTGACTTACAGTTAAATTCAACATAGTTCCTATCAGTAAGAATAAAATGGACAGAAAGCAATGGTGTCAACTTCAAAGCAAACATTTTTTAGCTATGTTTAAAATTTTTTTTTGGTGTTACTTGTCCATTAAGGGGTTTTTTATTTTTTGTATTTTTTTCTTTAAAAAATTAACAGTCCAGTTTAAGTGTCTTTCACACACATGACCCATCATTATTTGTGGTTTGTGCCCTTTCTCCAGAAAAAGACAAAATGCCTTCCATACATCATGAGGGCTATTGTTTTGTTTAGAAAGAAAAGAAGATAAATGTCCTCACATGACAACCATAAAATACCCCTTTAGCTGACAATTATAGCCTTTTAAGGATTGAAGGGAAAGTAGATCAAATTTTGAATAAAGGTTTACTTTAAAAAAAAAAGATTCTGATGACAAATATGGACACAGGCTCTTCTGCACATAAGTCCTCATTTATCTGAAGATTTGTGGATGCCCACAGTATATAGTCCCAGCTTTTAACAAATGTAATTCACTATACATTCTGAACATACAAAGTACAGGAAAATATGTTTTTTATCCATATTTTACATACCTGGTGGCCCAGGGTATCCAATATCTCCAGGAGAACCCTGTTGTCCCTTAATACCCATTGCACCACCAAATCCAGGCTGACCTTTGGCTCCTGGGCTGCCAGGAGAACCAGGATTACCCCATTCTCCTTTGGCACCCATCAGCCCGGGCCTTCCATCAAAACCTGAAGTTAGAACAAACATCACAGTTACCAACACTGGAAATGATGACATCTATTGTAACTTTACGGCAGATGTGATCAGACTTTTTTAAAGTATTTATTTCAACTTTAGGAGATATAATGTGGGAAGCTTTATATATAAATGAAATAATTTTCATTTTTGGTTTACAACACTGATAGCTAGTCAACAAGTTTATTTTTTGACTGGGAAACCTAGCACCTAGCCAGCCCTACAATGCTACCAAGAAACATGGGAACATGTCTTAATGCCCACTTTTGTCTTTTTTGCATGGAATTGGTACATGAAATGAAAATAAGCAGACAAAATCATTTCTAGAGTTTTCCAACTGTTCACTCAGCCTTGCTTCTTTTTCATTTTATAGAAGGTTTCACTGTAAATTAATACGGCACAAATCCAACTCTATAAGGGCAAAATTTATTAAAATCAGTAAATTACCAATATCACGATATAGATAGCATCAATATCGCGATAGCACGATTTTACCGATATCGCAATATCGGTAAAATTGCGATATCGATAAAATCGCAATATTGTTGCTATCAATATCGCAATATCGGTAATTTACCAATTTTAATAAATTTCTCCCTATTTGGATTTGTGCCGTATTAATTTACAGTGAAACCTTCTATAAAATGAAAAAGAAGCAAGGCTGAGTGAACAGTTGGAAAAATCTAGAAATTATTTTGTCTGCTTTTTTTCATTGCAGGTACCAATTCCATGCAAAAAAGACAAAAGTGGGCATTAATTTTCAGCCACTCTGCCATTGAAATCAATGGTTCGGTAATATCGATATCACGATATCAGTAAAAACCCATTTGATATCGATGTTATCGCTTTTAATAAAGTTCGACCTAAATGTTGCATGAGTCCATAATGTCACCTTAATGCTATGCAGTACCTTTCTGTCCAGGTAAGCCAGGATCTCCCGGAAAACCTTTATCGCCAATAGGTCCAGGTTGACCAGGTACACCTGGAGCTCCAGATTCAGCCCCCAAAACTTCACCTTGAATGCCTTTTGGTCCAGGTAATCCTGGTATCCCCACCTTTCCAGGAAATCCATCAGGACCCCTCAATCCAGGGAATCCTTCTGAGCCTTCTTCTCCACGGGGTCCAGGAAAACCTGTAAAGTATGTAAATATCCAAATCTTTGCTAGTCAATCACTTTCTATAATATAAATTTAAACAGCCCTAAAAAACATGCAGTACGTACCAGGAGGTCCTGGAATTCCCCCAAACCCTGGATTGCCTGGTTGTCCTTTAGAACCATCAAAACCCCGTTGTCCTGGGACTCCTGTAAATCCTTTGCTTCCTTTGCGTCCTGCAGGATTAAATGCATCTACTTTATGCAAAAGACAATCTAAAACTTCTAACTGTTCTGCTCACTTGACATCAGTTAAAAATAGAAAATATGGCTATATTAATTTCTTGGTTTTACTTTGGTCATTAGTCAAATTGTAAAGAAATTAGGAACTAGACATTCTTGCAATCAACTTTAAATGCTTCTGTTTTCAACCCTTCTTACATTACAAGCACTGAGGACAAATACTATATGAAGCTACATGAGATATACAGGTATATTGCAATATATTTTCCCACAAACACAGGAATTAATTCAGTATGGTATTATGTATAGTTTAGTAGAGCTCCCTCGTAAGTCACTTTTCATGGAAAAACTATGCACAAATAAATTATAGGTCAGTACAGAGATCTCCCCCATAATCTATTTATACCAAGAACTGTAAGCATAAGAAGGACAAGGAGACATCCTCTATGTTTAGAGGAAAGAAAGTTTCTACACCAGCACAGTAGGGGGGTCTTTACTGTAAGAACAGTGAAGCTATGGAACTCTCTGCCTGAAGAAGTTGTTATGGTTAATTCCAATAAAGAGTTAAAATGGGGTTTGGATGCTTTCCTTCAGTGTAAGAAAATTACAAGTTATGGGCACTAGATAACTGAAGGTGGGAATTTGATCCAGGGAATTATTGTGATTGCCACATTTGGAGTCAGGAAGGAATTTTTTCCCTAATATGAGGATAATTGGCTCT
>WMED01005861.1:0-19059 GCA_019650415.1 Pipa parva | reverse complement strand
ACCATCACACTACCACCACCATATTTTACTGTTGGTATAATGTTCTTTTTATGAAATGCAATGTTCCTTTTATGCCAGATGTAATGGGAGACACACCTTTCAAAGAGTTCCACTTTTGTCTCATCGGTCCACAGAATGTTTTCCCAAAAGTTTTGGGGATCATCAAGATGTGTTTTTGAAAAATTGAGACGAGTTTTAATGTTCTTTTTGCTCAGCAGTGGTTTTCTTCTTGGAACTCTGCCATGCAGGCCATTTTTGCACAGTCTTTTTCTGATCGTGAAGGCATGAACGCTGACTTTAATTGAGGCAAGTGAGGCCTGCAGTTCTTTGGACATTGTTGTAGGGTCTTTTGTGACCTCTTGGATGAGTCGTCGCTGCGCTCTTGGGGTAATTTTGGGCGGCCGGCCACTCCTGGGAAGGTTCACCACTGTTCCATGTCTTTGCCATTTGTGGATAATGGCTCTCAATGTGGTTCGCTGGATTCCCAAAGCTTTGGAAATGGCTTTATAACCCTTTCCAGACTGATAGATCTCAATTACTTTCTTTCTCAATTGTTCCTGAATTTCTTTGGATCTCGGCATGTTGTGTAGCTTTTAAGGATCTTTTGGTGGACTTTATTGTGTCAGGCAGCTCCTATTTAAGTGATGTCTTAATTGAGAACAGGTGTGGCAATAATCAGGCCTGGGTGTGGCTAGAGAAATTGAACTCAGGTGTGAGTATTGAACTCAGGTGTTAGAGTATGTTTTAACAAGTTGGGCAATCACTTTTTCACACAGGGCCATGATGGTTTGGATTTTTTTCTCCTTTAATAATAAACACCTTCATTTACAAATTGCATTTTGTGTTTACTTGTGTTGTCCTTGACTATTGTTTAAATTGGTTTGATGCTCCGAAACACTTAAGTGTGACAAACATACAAAAAAACAGGAAATGAGGAAGGGGCAAACACTTTTTCACACCACTGTATATACTGTATGTCTTAAGACCAGGAACAAGGGCCAATGGCTTTCTATTTATAGATGCAACCAAAGTTTAGCCCTGGGAACCTCAATGAGCTATGGTTGATAAAGATATGGTTGATATGGAGCATTTTATGTGTAATGTGTAGTTCTGTGAAGTTATGGTGGGCCTATCTATCATATCATCTGTGGGTTTGAATGTGACCTGGCATTTGCCTTGCTTATCTGGAGTGTCTGAGGTTGCCAAAGTTTCATGTATAAGAGTGAACCATCATTACGGTGGACTGTGATATCTACAAAATGTAGGTCTGCAAATCCAGTAACAAAACAAGAAAACAGTGGGTTGTACCAGGCTCTTTGTAACTGCCATGTCAAGGGCTGATGCAGCATATAGGGTCCCCAATGCCACAGCATCCCATTGCTCCCCCATGATCTAAAGATTTGAGGTCAATAGTGGTTTAAAAAGTATTATTTTGAGGAGAAGTATTGCTTTTGATCACTTTTTAATGAAAAATCCAGATGTTTCTGAAATAATTAAACCAAGTTGTTGGCCATTTAGGGCAATGACCTATCTAAAAGATATTGTTGTTGAAAGAACTTTTTGATTGCTTTGTCATCTGAAACCTCAACTTTCAATTCCATGTAGTGTGCAAAATGAATGATTTCACTTTAAAATTTATTAAAATCAGAAATTACCGATATCACAATATCAAATGGGTTTTACTAATATCGTGATATCGATACCATCGATATTGGAATTTTTACTGATATCGCAATATCAAATTTCGGCCGCACCATTGATTTCAATGGCAGAACGACTGAAATATCACAATCGCGTTAACGATATCTGTAGAATCCGATATCGGTAAAATATCGATGTCGCGATATCGGTTCTTTCCAATTTTAATAAATTTCCCCCAAATTTGTTTTGAAATTAAGTATTATAATGTTTCTTGTTCTGTAGTTTGCCTACGATGAGTGCTGTAGCATAACTTAAGCATCCTTGAAATGACAGGACTATCTATGTATAACAAGATATATGATAAATATATAAGAGGCCAAACACATATTGATCAAGAAAGATCATTCAAAATTTTAATTTTGAACTAAGCCTTTGGAAATGTATATTTGTTTGTAGATCAATTTATATGTGTGTGATTGGAGATATCGGGTGCGCTCAGTGTATTGATGAAACAATTACAAGGGATGGAATTTGTTCATTGCTTTCCATTACATAAATAAAATAAATTGACTAATGTGTGGAATAAAAAATTGATTGTGCATGATAAAAATGAAGAAAAAATAATTTTGCAGGCTAGCAGAAGAACAAATCCTTTTCAACAGTCATTTAAAATGTTCAAAATTGAAGGGATCATTATGTGTACGGCCAACTTAAGTCTCACCCAATATTTAGTACAGTTAATATCCTGGAATAACAATCTACACTTCAGGGACATCAGGAACAATCTTCCATTTCAAATTAGATTTGTTGGCTTATAGAGGCAAAAGAACAAAAATATTGTCACTGACCATATTTTTTTAGTCTTCACAGTATTTATATAAAAGCAATTAACAGCAATATATAATAAACATTCAGATGGAGCAGATTTGGATGCAGCATTTGATGGCTACCCTGCACACAGCAGAGAAAAGGGGTGACTGCGCCAGTGCATTGTGATTTGCTCTATTTTTAAAGAAAGTACATATGAATTCTGTATGGATTCTCAAAACTGTATTTCTTTCTGTATACCATAGCATATCTAACTAAAAGAATAAAACAATTAAAAATAAGGCTACTTGTACAGAATGATGTCTCTACAAAATGTTTCAGTTAATATGTGTATCATCAGGACACAACAGTAAACCATAAATATAAAATACGGTTTACGTATCCCCAAACATTATAAATGGTGGCTGCAGAAAGATATACAGTTAATACACTAGTTTCTTTATAACTGGTGTAATTATAATGAAAGGCCAAATTGTGATTACAGTGATAGTTTATGGGCAGTGCTGACATACTCTGTACAAAGCCAAGTATTTATTGTCTCCTGAGATTTTATTTCTCTTGGTTTAGCATAGCTGCTGTCTGCCATGAATGACAGGTTACCTTCTCCACTAGTTCTTTTTGTGTGATGACCTGGTGCTCGCACTAACTTTTCTATTTTTATACAAACCTGCACCCACTTGTCTATATAAATCTGGGATGACCTTCAGTCATCACAGACAAACTGAAGAACTGATGGTGTTTTTTAAACATGGAAAGTCAATCTTACTGCTTCCATAGATTCTTAAGGAAAAATGACACCGTTTTTTTCCCCTCCGGACTCCATTCATTGTGCTGAGTAACAGCAAACACTTTCACAAAGCTGAACTCCCTGTAAAATGTTTGCATGGTAGTGGTTATTACCCTTTATCACATTGATTTGTATAAAAATAGTGACAATCCCATTTAACTGATGTATAAACAGAAGCAAGAGAATATTATTTTTATGAGCAAAGTTTGAGATGTATTTGCTATTTATCAATGCCCCATAGCAGTAAATGCTATTAGTAGTAATGTGACCAAAGACATAGCAGTCTTTGTGTTTTTTTTTGCTTTTTTTTGCCGTTTAATGGTAATTCCTATGTGAAAAAGACAACAAAGGCTACGTACCATGGCGAAATGCCCAATAATCGTGTTTATCTTTATTGGTCATTGAAAAATATGCCCTATAAATGTAATCTATTTAAAAGTAATACAGTGTGGTTGTGGAAAGTACCAGTAGGCATTTTACTACTGTATTTATATGGTTTGATGGTCTCCGTCATGTTTCATGCCCCTTGGGTTTTCTTGCTTCAATATCTTACTATAAAGTCAAAGTAAGCGGTGAGCTTATGTGAATTTTACATTTCCTTCAATATTAGCGATTATTACTGCTCTAACCATAACCAGCCTCAGAAATACAAACTGACCTATTGGCACATATTTAGTCAGTTTTTCAGTTTGTTTTTGTCTTTTAATAATATAAAGTTTGTTTTTTTTCAGGACAGTCAATTTTTTTCGTATATAGCGGTATTCATTTGCTTCATTTGATATTTTAATAAATGTAGTGTCTATAATATAAGGTCACAATTGTGTTCTGGACTTAGCAAGCTATTTTTGTCTATGATTTAATATGAATGCATGTATTCATATTATGGGAGTGAAGGTAAATACCATGTCATCCACTTACAATTTTTTCCTGAGGGGTCACATCCAGCCATTTTCAGAAATGTTGTATATACATTTATGGTGGACTGATCTGTCTTTTGAATATATTGTTATTCCATCAAACAGGTCTAAAGGCCATGATTGCACTATTCAACTAATTTACTGCAATTAGGTTTGCAACTGGTTCTTCACTTTATCATTTTTTTCTAATATTATATTTCACAAATCTCTTCTGTTTCAGTCCAAGACCACCCATTCCTCTTTCCCTGCTACTTTCTGAGGAAGAAGCTGCTTTAATGATACAGTCATTTTGGAGAGGTTATACGGTAAGACGAGATTCTTTTTCATCCGAATCTGCCTGTCCAGAAAGTCAAAGGAAAAATTCAATTCAAGCCTAAGTATGTGCGGAGTATGTTGGACAAACAGTCTATAAACCTCATGGGCAGAGCATTTTGTGTACAGAATGCTGTAAGTTTTGTGCTTTTATAAAAATATATGAAAACTTCTACAATATTTTCTTTACTGAGCCATTTTAGTTGGTGTTTTGCTGGTTGCAGCCATATTTTTGTGTTAAGTAAACAAACACTGCTCTTTTCCATTAATTTCTGTGGATCTTAATATAATACATATTTACGAATTTCCAAAGAAGGTCCAATAGAAAAAAAGATGGTTTTAGCCAACAAAGAGATTTAAAAAAAAAACAGGAATTCATCTGAATAAGAATAACTGGTATTTCAGTTGGTACTGCTTCATTAAGATGGTCATGCACATTTAGTTTCCTTTTATTGAATTGACTGCTTCTATAGTGAATTGTGTTGGCAGCTTAACTGGGCATATTATCATATAACAGTAGTCTGCTTGTTGGTCTACAATAGGAACTGCTAAACCTGCACAATGGATTAGAACTGGATCTGAAGACACAAAGAGAGGCAAACATAATCTCAAAGGGAAACAATAGGGAAACTAATATTATTTCACAGTCACGTAACCATTAAAAATGTCTGAAGTCCAAGTTTGGTTAGGGAAGCTGGAAATGAACTATGGACTGGAATCCAAACTGGTTTATTAAGCTATAGTACAAGACTGTGTCAGTAACAAAAGCTGAATAAAACTAGGCACTGAACCAATTGCGAATGCATTAAAAATAGAATAAATTACATTCTAGGTTTCGTACTGTAAGCTACAGATATTACATTTGTTACATGAAAGTAACATTGCTGTTTGGAAAGTTGCAGATCCTAGATACCTTGCATAAACGGTGGCATATTGTTATTGCCAGTGTAAATTATCCCATAAAAGCTACTGAAAAGAACCAACTGTGTCTTTTTTTGCTGCAGCTTTTCATTTGCAGAGTTGCTCAAAAGTTTCAAGTATAAACCAGATCTCAACAACAATCCATGTATTGTTCGAAGCAAGGGGATGGGGTTTTAGAAAGGGTACTGGTGTGTATGGAAACGAATGAACCCTGGCTCCCTCCTGCTGTATGAGAATTTAGGATAGTCAAAGTTTAACCCATGTACCAATCCACCATTATTTATATCAATTTTAGGATCATCAGGACACGTGCAGAAGTGTGGTAGGAGGTGGGTCAGAGATGATAGATCTGCACCCAGATATTTTTCACTCCCTGGGGGTTAAACATAGAAGTGCAAAGGTCCAATTTTGCATCCACTCACACTTCTCCAACTTGGAGTATTCAGAAAACTATGTTATTTTTTATATGGCAAATTCTTACTCATCTCTTCATATGTGCAATTCAGCTATTTACCAAGCTCTGAATTGGTTAACTTGGCAAGGTGTAATGCCACCTCAATTTTGCCATCTCAAAAGTAGTGAAGTAGGGCTCCATTTTGGGTTAGACTACTGTACAATAAAATTTTTTGAGAACATAGCAACCAATTAACAATATCAACTAGGAATTTTGTCGCAATGAGAGGGATATAAAAATACTTGTTGTAATATAGACAACTTTAATATTTCTATTTTATGGGTGCACCCTATCATAATCACATCCTGTCTTTTATTGATGCACCTGTAGTGGGGTGACATTATTCCAAACCTTACAGATCTCACTTAGGGGAGATGCCTTCTCTTTTCTGTATTGAGCTCCTATAGGAATTTTCATTGGAAAATTAGTAGATTTCATTTTTAATACAATGACATTAGTGGTAACCAAAATGTGACAAACTGGTGATATTGTTGTTCTTCATAATCAATCCTGCCTATCAATAGTATTTTGCCATTAATCTTAGAAAGATCTAGTTGGAGTGAGATTGTCTCCTTTAAATAGATTTATGGGAATCATGGGAAAATGACCTCACTTTACTTTGCTTGATCGAAGCACTAAGCTTCTGCTACTGTTTAACTGACTATGCATGAAATAACCTTTAATGCTGTTTTCTTCTTTGGGGAATCCACTGTTTACTGAAAAAGAAGTAGTAAATTTGTGTCCATTGGAGTGAAGCAACACAGAGTGATGCAAAATTCTCTACAGCTGGTGAATTTTGATAATTATGCCCCCTATACATATATAGATCACAGATTTCTTTGACCCCAAGCCTACCTGCCAGTTGCTTGTTAATAGTTCTCAGGCTTCTGTTAAGGTCCTTGTCAAAACGCAATCTTGTAGCAGAAATGTAATGCTGCCAAAATAGTATGTAGAATGAGGGCATAGTATATTATTTTTCCTTGCTATGTATGACATACATAATATAGTCATAAATGACTATAAAAAATGTCCATGTGTCACATAGGGTTTAACATCAAAATAATTGGAATATATGAAGACATTTTAGCTTCATAAAGTTACATCAGTGAATCCCTTTTTCAGTAAAAAGATAAGATGGAAAGAATGTGTTTTCCTCAAATACATACTGAGTAACCATTTTCTACAGATCACAAGATTTTTTCTTTAATCCAGCAGACATTAATGCACCTACTGACAATAATTAGCAGTGACAATGGTACTGCAGGCCTGTGCTTTGCTAAGAACTACAAAGACAGTTGTCACATACCCTAGAGTAAAGTGTGTTTCTGCAGCACAAATCTTCTTCAATATGCCATTCCAAATAGCTTTGTGCATTTTGCATAGATTTACCCATAACTCCGATGACATTGACTTCTTCTACTAAATGAAGTGCTTATTTTTAATGAAAGTAATAGACCAACATGTTTATGGACCTCTAATTGTAAATTCCAGATGGATTGATTGATATGAAATATCTGCTAGTAAAATTATCAGATGTTTCAAGAACTGGACAGAAATGTCAACTACTCCATATGCTTTTCTACCTCCCCCCCCCCCTCTCTCTCTCTCTGTATGTGTATATATATATATATATATATATATATATATATATATATAAAATTTACTATTTCAAAAAGTTTAAATGATTTCTAGAACATTTATATTTTATATTTTATTTTAAATATGTTTTTATTTTTACTTTGTTGGACATTTTAGGCACAGATAAAATTAAAGAGAAAAAACAAAAACAATGATATTCATGAATTCACTCGGAAAGAATCAGTCGAACCAGAAAAAAATCCCATTCGTATTGACCTGACAATTATTTCTATGTAGTTATCTGTTATCTTTATAGTTGACATCTTGATTTGTACTATTTTAACTTTGTTTTTTTCCTTAGTGGTTGTAGACATCCCCTATAAGATGGTTGCAACCATGAAGAAGAAAAAGAAACACAAACCAATTTAAATCAGGAATTCTTCTTCAGTGATAACATTTTTACCCATACTAGTAGGAATAACTGGCATGCAAATTAAAATGGGAATTTTCTCTTTTTGGTGCTACGTCATAATTTAATTTTACTGTGAGAGTTTTACAATGAAAACCCAATATCCTTCCTTTAACATTAATGGCACTTCCCTCACTACATCTCTTCACTCATGTGCCGAAATGTTCCTATTCAACTCCTACATTACTCACAGTACTTTGGTACTGCTCTATTTCATCTTAAACCCATCTCACTTGCTGCCTCATATGTCTAGAATTCTGGAGCCCTCTACCTCCATCAAGAACAGTTCCTCAATATTTTTTTTAAAACTAAACCCAAATTTTACCTCTTTGGGCATAGCACGTGTTTATCATTTACTTATCTTATAGTCAGGCACTGATGTAAATAGTGAAATGGCTTTAGAATATGTTTAAGCTATTCAAGGATAATAATAATAATTATTCCTAGTCCAAGGCTGGTGGTAATAAATCTTACAGAATATTATTGTCTTTTGACCTCACTTATGGTTAACGCCTGGCACTTATAGATGCTTCTCAATAAATTAGAATATTAGCCAAAAGTTTTTTTTTTCAGTAATTCAATTCAAAAAGTGAAACTCATATAATATATGGAGTCATTACAAACAGAGTGAACTTTTTCAAGTGCTTATTTATGTTAATCTTGATGATTATGGCTTACAGCCAAGTAAAATCCAAAAGTAATTTCATTATCTCAGAAAATTAGAATAATTAACCCAAAACATCTGCAAAGGCTTCCTAAGCATTTTAAAAGGTCCCTTAGTCTGGTTCAGTAGGCGGCACAATTATGGGGAAGGCTGCTGACTTGACAGATGTCCAGAAGGCAAACATTGACACACAACACAAGGAGAGTTAGCCATAAAAGGTCATTGCTAAAGAAGCGAGATGTTCACAGAGTGCTGCATCAAAGCATATTAATGGAAAGTTGAGTGGAAGGAAAAAGTGTGGTAGAAAAAGGTGCACAATCAACTAGAATAACCACAGCCTTGATAGGATTGTTAAGAAAAGGCCATTTAAAACTTTGGGGGAGATTCACAAGGAGTGGACTGCTGCTGGAGTTATTGCTTCAAAAGCCACCACACACAGACTTATCCAGGACATGAGCTACAAATGTCGCATTCCATGTGTCAAGCCACTCATGACCAATAGACAATGCCAGAAGCGTCTTACCTGGGCCAAGGAGAAAAAGAATTGGACTGTTGCTCAGTGGTCCAAGGTGGTGTTTTCAGTTGAAAGTAAATTTTGCATTTCATTTGGAAATCAAGGTCCCAGAATCTAAAGGAAGAGTGGAGAGACACACAATTCAAACTGCTTGAGGACTAGTGTGAAGTTTCCACAATCAGTGATGGTTTGAGGAGCCATGTCATCTGCTGGTGTAAGTCCACTGTGTTTTATCAAGACCAAAGTCAGCGCAGCCGTCTACCAGAAAATTTTAGAGCACTTCATGCTTCCCTTTGCTGACGAGCTATTTGGAGATGGAATTTTCATTTTCCAGCAGGACTTCGCACCTGTCCACACTGCCAAAAGTACCAATACCTGCTTGAATAACAAGGTATTCTCATATAGAATTTATGGGGTATTGTCAAGAGGAAGATGAGAGACACCAGACCCAACAATGCAGATGAGCTGAAGGCTGCTATCAAAGCAGCCTGGGCTTCCATAACACCTTTGTAGTGCCATCAGCTGATCGCCTCCATGCCACGCTGAATTGATGCAGTGATTCGTGAAAAAGGAGCCCCAACCAATTATTGAGTGCATTTACTGTATATACTTTTCATTTGGCCAACATTTCTGTGTTCCAAAAATGTTTTACAGTTGGTCTTATATAATATTCTAATTTTCTGAGATAATTAGTTTTGGGCTTTGCTGAGCTGTAAGCCATAATCATCAAGATTAACATAAATACAGACTTGAAAAAGTTCTCTTTGTTTGTAATGACTCTATATAATATATGAGTTACACCTTTTGAATTTAATTACTGAAAAAAAAAACTTTTGGCTGATATTGTAATTACCGAGATGCACCTGTATGTGGAAGAATTAATCCAGAATATTCTGCACCTGTAAAATTTTGCCTTCATTAACAAAAGCAGGTATCTGTAGAAGTGAATATTATTTAAAATGATAACAATGCATTTACAATATATTCCTGAATCATATACCCAACGAGCAGCTGTGCCAAAACAGCCATATTTATGTGTTTGATGCTTAAACAATTTGTTACATCACCACTCAACAAGATGGGGGGGGGGGGGGGCTGGTCCATTTTTCAACTGTTTACCTATTTTCTTCAGCACAAATAAACAATCAAACACCCCAAATGACCCTGTAATTCCTTTCTGGTTCATCGTAGTAGCATTATTTTGTAGGCCGGGTGGTAAAATGTTTTTCCACAGGAAACAATGGTCCTGCTTCCTATTGCTGTTGAATAGTTACAATTCCTTCCTTCCCATTACAATCCCGATCTGTCCACAATATTGTGAAGGATTCTACAGTGAGTAAAGATTAATAAGAAAGCTGTCAGCACTGAGCCGAATGCATGGAGGCTAATATAAATATATTTTAACAGCACAAATGAATAGTAGTCAGGCACAAACATAGTTTAATTTCTTTTGTAGACTTTACATTCCATCTATGCCTCTATCTGTTCCTTTTTTAATATTATTACAACCAGTGTATGGTTGCAGCATTTTCTTAGACCACTTAACTGCTACTGGGCCCGTGTACTGCAGACATGTCTGAAATGGATTCTAACCATAAATCTGGAATAGGAAATCATTATAATGTAATGTTTAATAAAGGGATCCCTCCCACTTAATCAGTGGAACATTAACCTTGGACATATGACTTGTCAACCTAATCTGCTTTGGAGTAAGTATATAGCAGGTGATGCAAATTCAACTCACTAGTAAGTCAAATATTTCGATGCACATTATCCTTAATTGTCTTAATAAAGACTGAGTTGAGAGTCATTCATTTATGTGTTTGCTAATGGTACAAGGTGGAAACCTTGATTTTATTCTTCTTTAAGGACTGCATTAGAACTAAATGGATTTTTAAGACAGAATTAAGAGTTTTTCCTGCTTAGTAAGGCAAGCCAACAAATGAATTGTCTTATAAATGGCAAATTCAATTATATTCAGAATATCTCTTTCATTGGTGCCAATGACTAAATAAAAGGGATGAGATTTCAAACACTGTTCCTGACATTTCATTACTCATCTGAAAAGGAGCATTTTTATAATGTTTTGTTTTGCTATTTTCATTGTCCTGGAATTTCCTGCATCTTTTTCTCTGATATGAGAATATAATGGCTAAAAAAAATGTTAAATAATAAAATGGTATATTAATAACACAAATATTATTATAATTTATTATTCTAACTGTTAAAGAAAAAACAAATGACAACATATTTGAATGGATTGTTGTAAGATTCTGAATTACAATAAAAGCTTGTTATGTTATGGCAGCCATAGTCAAATCCAGTCATAACAGAAGAACTTTAGATAGGTAACCAAGCAGTAATCTTATTTTACTGAAGATTTCCCTTGCCCTTTATACTTCTTCCTAAGGCCAGGGTCACACTGGCTGTTTTGTAGTTCAGGTGGAAAAATAGTACCCATTGTTTCCTGAGGGATAATCCACACAGGCTATCTTGTTTGGCATCATAGACAATAATGAGCACAATTAAAATGGCTCAGCTACACACAGCAGCCAGTGTGGCCTAACTGATGCCATGAGTACTTTACATTGAAATGATCACCTTTACATATCATTCATCTGACCCTACATGGAATATTGTGTACAGTTTTGGGCACTAGTGCACAAGAAAGATGTAGCAGCGCTTGAACAGGTTGATAGGCGGGCTACTAAAGTAATAAATGGAATGGGCAAACTACAGTACCAAGAAAGATGATCAAAACTGGGGTTATTTAGTCTACCAAAAAGACCACTAAGGGGTGACTGTCTGGGTCGGGTAATATGCAAACTAGAATAACCATATATAAATATATCAGGAGTCAGTACAGAGATCTCTTCGATGATCTATACTGTATAGCAAGGACATAGCCTCTATGTCTAGAGGAAAGAAAGTTGTATTTTTATAAACTATGTTACTGTGTATTTTTGTATGGAAAACTAAATTCAGTCAATGTATTAAAAGATTCTGAGGATTTTGGATTGTAAAGTTTGTTACGTAGCTTTAGCAAGTACAGGTAGTACTAGAGATAGACGGTCCAACAGTACAGGACATTATATTTCTTATTCAGTGTTAAACATAGTCTGTACTTTGCAGCAGCAGTTGAAATTCTATATCATTTCTCTGTCTGGGTCGGATAATATGCAAAATAAAATTATGCTGATACTTTGTTCTAATAATAACATATTGATTTATTGTAAACTGGTGGTTTTTATTACAATTACTCTGTCCTTTAGAGATGATCTGTAGGATAGATATTTTCAAGTAAAAATGATCATACCTCTTTATACATAATTATATAATTATATAGATTTATATAGTAACTGTAATGTATTTAAAATACACAATAAGGTACAGCTGAATGCACAGGGGATTATTCACTAAAGTCCAAATTGTTGCATATAGGTGCAAATTCACCAGATAAAAACAGTCGCAATAGGCTGTCACTGTCGCAGTCACGACTTTATTATGGGAAAATTGTCACAATCTTAACATTAAAAAATTGTCGCGACTTTACAATGGGGAAATTGTAGCGGATTTCCTATGGGAATCCGCTGTTTGCGAATTCGACAGTCAAATTTGCACCTTAGTGAATAAAGCCCACAGTGTTAGAGTGATGCCTTGCTAATATTGCAACATCCTTAGACTCAGTTCACCATGGGTTTTATTCAGAAATTTGTTTCATACACACACATATACAGTATATGTTTATATATATTGACTTTGTTTCTATTCTCTCACAGGCATCATTTATTAATTTACTGTATATTGTATATACAACCATTTATCTGCTGTCAGGTCACAGTAATAAAACATTATTTTGATTATGAACTTCAATTTATTAAGGCAAAATTTATTAAAGGCGATGCAATCGATCGAAATTAAATTCCGATCGATCAAAATCAAATTTCGATCGATCGGTAAAATTTACGCCTTTAATAAATTTCACCCCTAAGGACTTATTATTTTTTCAAACATTTTTCTTCTTATGTTGCTAGATTCTGCCCGAGGTGTATGTCATATTCCTTTCATTTCATTAGAAATTCTACTTATACAAACTCGCTTTCCATATCTAGTCAAATTCTATTGTCCATTTACTTATTTTATTTACAGAAGCTTAACATTATATAGATGTCCCCCAAATCTCTGAAAATGTATAGAATTACCATTTACAGCAATGTACATTTGTTTCCTTTCAGGATTAGTACACTGTGCCCTTCTCTGTATTCTAATGTGGTTAATGTAGCAGAGCATTAATAATGAAATGATGTCAGGTCACTGAGTAATTCAGCAACCATTATATAACATAACTCTGCATGCCTGATGGATTTCTGCTTTCCACTGATGCACGGCGCTGCTCAAGACGTGGAAATAATGTAATATGCTGTCTGATTTGAAAATCTGTTGCCCTCTGTCAGTTGTGGGATACATCTCCCAGCAGTCTCTATCAGCCTTTGCAGTATTTTATCACAGCCTTATTAGTTCCAGGCCCATAATTGTAGGAAAACCACCCACTGTATGTCTCGGGGGGGGGGGGGGGGGGGTAGGCAGCTTGCCACCACCATTATTTAAATATTTTACCAATTAGATAATATGCTTTCATGGCAGTTGTCTTGTTCAGTGTGTAGTCATTCAGGGTTCCATGTATTCCAAGCAACTTAAATCTAAGTTGGACGCCTTGAACTTCTTTGGGGAGTAGTTGGACGACTTTGCTAAAACACGGCAATGGTCTATGTATTGTAATTCCTGCTGTTCTCATAAATTGTTATAGTGATCATGCTATGTAAATACTTTGTATTGTTTTACTGTGCACTGAGATCTTTGCATGTTTACTACACACAGTGTGGTGGCAAGACACTGTCCACCATCAATACGCAGTTTGTGGTTGACCAAGACGGTATAGTATCCATGTCACTTTGTTTTTGATGTGGGGTAATCATTAACTAATTAAATTAAATTAACTACGGTGTCTGTGGCTTTTGGGAAGAGGTGACAGTGATGTGAGCTAGGGATAATGATCCGAGCAGCTATGCCATATGATTTATTTACATTACATTATAGCAGAAACTGTTCTGCAGTAGCCAGAAACTAGGGAATGAACACTGAAATGCTAGGCTTTGTTTCGCCATAGATGACATATCCCTTTTACCCTTTTAAAAACAAGAGATGGTGTCATTTAGGATCTTCTAATGGATAGCCTAACATATTGGCTTTTTATTCTACTCATTTATGGGGTGTTGCTAATAACCCATCAGACATTGGGCACAGGTCCACAGTCAGAGACACCAGGCTTGGCATCCTTTTATTACCCATGATACAACCTGTCCATGTCTGTGTAGTCTGCACATGGAAAGTGAAGTTTGTATGAATGTTTTGCTGTATACAGATTGTATTGCTCTGCATAGACTTTAAACAAAAGTCTCCAACCAAGCACAAACATGCACATTTGCACTCTGCATCACATTGCACATTTGCTACATTTGCACTACTAGGACTGACTCGGGACCTCAATATATGTATATTGTTTTTGATTCTGTATTTATATGTCCATTTTATGTTCTTATATGTCTTTTTAAACTGTGTATTCACTGTTGTGGTTGAGAGAGTACCATAATTTCAATGTTCTGTATGTCTCGTACATACTGAAATATTGACAATAAAAACCTTGAACCTTGAACCTTGAACCTATAGTGTTTCGTTAACAGAAAACATAGATACAGTGGTTTCTATGCCATGTTACTGAATGTTACTGTATCTGAGCTCCTTTTAAAGAATAATAAAAGCAGCTTATCCTGCTGTCTCACTCATCACCCCATGTGTCCTTCTCTGTGTTTAGATCTGCTGTCATTTTTCTCTCCTTGAACTTCTCAGCCACCAGTGTGAAGTCAAATGTCATTTTTACCTGCTATGGCATAGCTGTTGCTTGGGGATTATTGTGTCTCCCGTGTTCCCCAGGGAGTATTGTGTCTCCTGTTTTCCCCATTTATTGTGTTACATCCACAGGAGAGCAGTGTACATTTACACAGTATTGGGAAAAAAACTAATAGCGTATGAGTGTAGTTCTTTAAACAGAAAAAGAGCTAATATATTCCTGTGGGTGTATTCAATGACAAGCAAAGTAAGTTGTATGGAGCATATTTACTAAATATCATCAGGAGCTTATATTACAAGATCTGTGTAGTGTGTGTCACGATCAAATGGCCACTGGATTCTTTGGGAGAAATGTATTCAAATCAAAAAGGTTTTGTGATGGCCAAATGCCGGAGAAACAGTGTTTATTTTATTATTCCATTATTGTCTATTCAACAATGCTGTTTTTGCCAAGTAGGAAATTACTTTTTATACATTTCATTTTTTAGAAATGCTTACTTTTTCCTATATTACTACTCCATTTACCCTTATATGTTTGTACATTTGAGTAGCATGGCATCCCTTCTTCTGTTAACAGCAATAAACATGCAAATGTTACACTGTTACACTAATGTTATACTGTTACACTAATGTTATACTGTTACACTAATGTTATACTGTTACACTAATGTTACACAAATGTTACACCATCTATTTTTACCATCTATTTCGTTAGCTAATAAAAGGTATCACCTATACTCTCTTACAAATGTTACACTGTTACACTAATGTTATACTGTTACACTAATGTTACACTGTTACAGGAATTATACTTAGTAATTGCTTAAAGACACAGTAGCACCAAAAATTAAGTATACTTCATATATATTTATACATTTTGTGACGTTAAGTTGCACTTTTTAAAGTGATAGAATTTTGAAACAAAATATCAAAATGCTAGTGTTTTAGAAAGTGTATGTATGTTACTTTTTTCTTTGTAGACTTTGTTTTTTAATCCAGTCATATATTATCCACGGGTGTATATACAGGCTGTACAGTGGTTGTGGTTGCACTGGGGTCATCGGGACAAATAGTCACGTAGAGCTATGAACTCACATTATTTGCCACTTCCTCATGACTAAACTCTGTGAAGTGGCAAATACACAACCAGTTCAGGCAGCTATGACAGTTGCGAGCTTAAGGAGCTCTTCATATCACTTTGCGTGTTCATGCACAGGTACTCCTAATATTGACTAAGCAGAGGAATGTGTCGATGGTGCGAATGCAACTAGGTGAACTGTTCTGAATTCACCTATTTGACTTCGTCATTTCAAAGTGGTGAATTGATGCGTTGATGGCAGGGCTCCAGTGTTGCATAAGGTAACTATTCATTCAAAAGTGACAATGACAACTGTGACTAATTGACAACATGACCTAGGGACAAAGTGACATATAAATAGATGGAATATTCATAGAATACAGTTAGTGGGATATGATGACACTAATGCACTGCCCTTCACTTGTCATATTCTCCTCACTCCGCATGACTTCTCAACCTACTTCTATCCAACTGACTACGCCACACTATGCATGCAACAGCGATCACAGCTGTCTGATTGTTCAACAAGTGTATTCTCCACTTAGTCAACAGTAAGAAGTGAATTCGGCTCTATTTTGGTGATGCAAGGGGAAGTAACCTTTTTAGTAATGATATAATTCAATGCAAAATTACTATTTAGTTGTCAGTCAGTTCATTGCTCAAACTCACATGCAGATGTGAAAGAATATGGGTGGATTAAGAAATCAAAGTTGGGAAGATCAGGGCTTTTAAACCAATGTCAAGATAGTCTCCAAAATGAACTATGTCCAAAGAGTTGGAGAGCTCAGTATAACCTGTGTACAACCTGCTGTTGACTGTGTGCAAGTTCCAATTGCAGTCATTAATTTCACTGCCATCACAGCTAAATTTGACTGACGAAATATACATGGAAGGATCATCAGACAAATTGTTTTATGTATACGTAACTTAAAATTGAGATATTTGTCATGATTGAATGTTTAATGTGTGTCAACATTTAAAAAATGTCATTACTGCCAATCCAATGTGTTCACACTTTGGTGTTAATATTTCTTTAAAGGGGAAGGGCACCTTCAAATAAAATATTGTTCAAATTCAGAATAGAGGAAAGGCAGAACAAAAAACAATTAAGTAGAAACAATAAAGACAAAATACATTTTACCATAAAATATCACTGTTTACAAAATACTTACATTCATTGAAAAAAAATATTATCTTTAATTTGATAAAGAAATGATATCACCAGTTATTCTTAATTATTTCTTTTCTTAATTTCTTAATTTTCACATTAGGTACGCTGTGATCCTGAAGTCCAAGAATTACGCCAGTGGCAAAAAGAGCTGAGAGAAGAGAAATACATTAACAAAAAAGTTCAGGAATTCTGGGCCAAGCAGGAATCCAAAGGTATTTAAAATAGCTAATAGGGACCAAGGACAAATGAACGAGGGCTTTCCATTGCCTTTAGGCGAAGCTTTACAAAGAATGTGTATAATTAAATATCTTTGACACAACAAAATATATCAAATCTTTATTAGTAATCTCACATAGACACCTTTACACTTGGTTTATAGAAAAGTCATAATGCATTCTTTAATAGAAAGGTACAGACTAATTACAAGATTTCCAACAATTTGGCGAAATTCAGAACTGATAACTTGTTGGTTCTTTTGACTCCCCACAGTACAGTGCAAGAACAAAGGCCATGCACATGCTCATGAACATTTCTAGCAGATCTGAGATACCATACAGTTTAAAATGTAGAAGTAATACGGAATTTATTTGCCTTCCGTAGTAGGTTGAAATATTACATGTTGGGGTTTTCATCACTTCCTGTATCTACTAGGGTGTACGGCATGTGTAGAAAATACCTCATCATATAGAGACACGCCGCAGGTGCTATGTATTAAAATATGTTGTAATGGTTGCAGCAGTCCAGAGGTACATCCATGTTTCATGCAAAAATGATTTTCTGATTTCCCCAATGTGTACAAAGGGAAATAATTGTGTTATGCAAAGTTGTTTTATTCAAAATTGTACTTCTGTCTTTGTCTAATCTGTGCAGCAGGTTGTTTATGAAATTTGCCTCATATTCAGGTGTGTTTTGCTTTCCCTGATTTTGTTATATTATTTGACATTTAGAACAATGACAACAAGTAGACCTCACCTGTTTTCAAGAACATATGGACAACCAGACAGAATGGATAACAGAACTATTGGTCCATGATGCTAAAAACATACCTAAGACTACTTTTTCTTAAAAAAAAAGTATTAATATATTTGTCACTTTTCCATGCACACACCATCAAATTTAAGTAGACTGTTATTAATATGACCCAGAATCCCAAAGACTTTAATATATTTTTTTGCCCAGTACAACAGTTTAAAATGTGCCAGGTCACCCAGGTTTCACTAGAGATGGGCTGAATATCACAATTTGAATACAAATGGAGATACTTTTACTGGTGTATCTGCCAGTCATAGTTCTCACAGCACATCAATCAATGGAAAATTGTTGTTGCTGTGTGTGTTAACAGTTCAGTGAAGTCTCCTTCATCTGTATCTACACTAAATATAAAAATGCAGTGCACTAATAAGGTTCTTGTAAGGATAGCTGTCATTGTTAAGGTAGAAGCATAGTTAAGATCTCTCCTAATGGGTGACAGGGGGCAAGTAACATGAACATGAAGTTATGTAGGACCTGCTAATGTATTCTGAAGAAACTCTTCACACACATGGCTGTGTCCGAAGAGGGTAAGTTCAGCATAGTCTGAACTTACCCTCCGATCCTTCGCCACTGCTCGCACAGACTGTTTTGCGCTCGCTGATGTCCTGCACGCGCACATCAGCAAATGCTTTAAAGGGATTCCAGTGTATGTGGAGATTGATAATGAGCACACCGGTATTCATAAATGAATAAAGCTTAGGTGCTAACAACTGGGTTAAATGAAACAATTAAGGGAAAGAAGACAGAACCCATTAAGTTGTGCACACTAAAGTATATTCTTTATTA
>WMED01005860.1:0-19059 GCA_019650415.1 Pipa parva | reverse complement strand
TTTGATGCCCCACAAACTCCCTCCCACACTTTGCTGCCTCATTACCCCCTCCCACACTGTGCCGCCCTCTCGTTCCTAGTCCCTACCATGTGAAGGAGGGGGGGTGTTATCTTATTACTGATCCCCCCTCCTTAGCGCTGTCCCTACCTGCCTCCTCCTTGGACCAGCTGTCTCTGCTGTAGCACTTAGCGCTACAGCGCCACTCTCTCCATTCAACTTCCTGCCACTGACAGGAAGTTACAGGAGGAGGAGGGATACTGTAGCACTAAGCGCTACAGCAGAGACAGCCGGGCCAAGGAATAGGCAGGTAGGGACAGTGCTAAGGAGGGGAGGGCGATCCCCAAGATAGCTCCCCTCTCCTGCTGCGCCCCAGGAAGCCACTTACCCTGCCTACCCCTAGGCCCAGCTCTGCATACATACATATGGTATGTAACTTTCCACTAATACAGTATGTATATATGTGCTATAGACTCCATTTAGTGTTCTTAGAGCTCCCTCTAGTGTGCAATGTTATGATAACTTTTTTCTGTGTAATTACTTAAAGGGGAACTATAGTCAGATTACATCTTTACATATGCACTACTATACCATAGTGAGAAGCGTTTCTCCCCAGTAGAGTTTTCATGTGAAGCAGAATGAGTTATAACATTTATATAATTACGTGACCGCGACAGAACCGTGCAACCGCGACTCGACTGCCACAATGCCAGAGAAGCCAGGTGATTCATATTCCTGATAGTCTGTGAACACCTATAAATTGCTCTGCATTGAACTGTGCCTTATGATATGATTGCGTTGGGGTTCAATGCATAAAACTATTAAGTACTATATTGCCTGTTCCTGTCCAATAAATGTATGTATCTGTTTTGTGCAAAAGATTCACTGGTGCCCACACATAAATACTGTTTATGCTGCCTATGTACTCCTCCATCAAATAAGCAAGCCCTGCTCCCTGAGGTCTGTAAAGCTGCAAGCCTGGTATGAAATGCTAATTCAGAGTTAATAAAAGCATATTAACTATAGCTTTACATATATATTTGTATACCTGAAGGACTTGTCCTCCTGCTGTGGAGAGCCCCACCAGCCCATTGATGCTGGGGCACCCAACTGTGATGTAGTTGTAACTGTTCTATGTACTGTTCTATGTGTTTGTTGTTCACACATTGTAATCCATCTGCCTAGCAAGAGTGAGGTAATAGAGGAGGAGGGGTTAACTAAAGGAATGGGGAAGTGCTAGACAGGAAGCTATGGATGAAGCATGGAATAAAGAGTTCTGATGCAGAAAGTCAGTGTCTCATATTGGACTTATCCCAGGTGACCTACATCCTCACTACAACACTACACCAACCAGACATTCATATGTAGGCTTCTGTACACATACCAATGCAACTGATGACTTACTGGGCAGTGTAACTGATCAGTTTGCTTTGTAAATGGTGGTGTAAAAATATGTTAGGAGGGTACCATTTGTCAGATTCTGTGTGACCCTTAGGTGGGAATTCACTATGTTCCGAAGTGAGGTGCGTAGTGTTCGCCTCACTTCGGAAATACTGAAATGCGCATGCTGATGTCCGCGTGCAGGACATCAGCATGCGCATTTCAGTCTTTCCGAAGTGAGGCGAACACTACACACCTCACTTCAGAACATAGTGAATTCCCCCCTTAGTATGAAATGCCCTATAGCTTAATTTTTCTGTTTTCTTTTAATTAATAGTGTACACTAGTGTATATACCTGTATATAGCCCTTGCATTATGGCCATTTGCACGATCAGTAAAATTTATATTTAAAGAGATTTCACAGTTTCCAGAAATGAAGGAGGGTCCTGAACTTTTACATTCACCTTAGGTCCCCCATTTTGTTAACTCAGCACTGTTAGGCACTGAATGAACTCCATTCACTTTGCACACTGCCTTGGGTGCTATGCACTGAGCAGGAACCTGGATTTTTATGGAGATAATTAGACGATGGATCATGGATACTAGATACTCAACAGCCCCATACCTTCCAACTCTTCAATGTGGGACAGGACATCACTAGCACACTACACAATATTAACCAAAAAACAAACAATTAGCAGCTCTTAAAATGATGTATAACTAGTGAATACAACACAAACAATAAAGAAAAAATAAGTCAATCAGGTGAAAAAAGTCCCCAGATGAATGATATGAACTCAAATACAAATGCAGCTTTCTTCTCTTGTGTGTGTCCTCCCACTCCAAAGCAAAAACCTCCAAAAACGAATTTCTGTGAAAAAAAGCGCAAAAGAAATTTGCACGCAATGGTGCCTGAATCCATGAAAAAACAATAATATGATATAGGAAACTCCCAAACGTGCCCAGGAATGTGTAGAAAAAAATACACCACCACCATAAAACAAATATCAGTGGATATCAGTAGATACTAACTGCTCACCAGATTTAAATGAGACAATAAACCTTCAGAGATTCCTGGCCATATAAAGATATCCTCCAATCAGCATTCCAAAACACCTCAGGTGTTGTGACGTACTAATGATCAGCAATCATATGCAATATGTCCACATGCAGCAGTAACCAATAAGACAAATCCTCTGGTTAAAAAACTGGGAATTGGTAGGCTATTTGAAAAATAGCTGGATGCAAATCATGCAGATAAAATTTTAAAAATAAAAGAGCTCCTTCCTCCCAAAAAAATGTGGCACGGTAAAAAACATGTTATTAAAATGCATATGTTGCAAAACAAATATCAGACATTCTCCCAGAGATAGTGTAAAAAACTTTTAATGATAATAATAAACACAAAAAAAATGGGGAATGAAAAATTGGTACTTACATACAGCTCTGGGTAGAAATGTACAGCAGAGAAGAGAGAAGGCTAAAATATACAAAACGCAGTATAAATACTGTAAGGGTAACGGGTGAAACACCTTCAGAAATATACACCCACAATCTGCAAAAAGCCTCCTCCTAGTAGTATTGGTGCTACTCTCTACGCGTTTCACCAAAAAAAGGCTTCATCAGGAGAGTTTGTAGCTGAAAAAACACTACACAATATTGCTTTCTGATTGGTCGTGCAGCAGTGACAAGGTCAGATAGTGGGTACTGGGCAATAAGAGGACTGAGTGACTGCCACTAGTGGACAGGGACATCTAGCAGGTGACCCTGGATGTTTTTCAGGTCCTGTCCTGCAAAATCTGGGACACTTGGTGGGTATGCAGCCCCTTGTAAACCTTTTACAGTAACCCATCTACAATACACAGGCACTGAGCAATAACTGCACTGCTAGGCACTGAGTAATAAGTTCAGTATCAGACTGCCCAGCCAGGACACAGGGAAAACTTCCAGTGGGCCCTTTTGAACATTGAGCATGAACCATCAAAGCATATTCCTGAGAGCAGCAAATTAGGCAGGGTAGGATAAACCAAAACCAAGGAAATGATAGGGACTAAAGAGTGAAATGCAGAGACTAGAATGAAATATTTTTATTAGTTACCCAGAATCCCATTTCTTGGTAGGACCCTGATATCTTGGTTGCTGGTGGCCATGCCCAATTCGACTCTGCACAAGGTTACATTTTATAACTTGGATAAAACACTTAATATGCAGCAAACAGCCACTGAGCCTTCAAGAATACTTGTGCAATTTTGCAAAGTAACTGGGATGTTAGGTGCTAGACAATAACTAAGCATTGCACAATGTAACTAAACCTATAAAGACTCTCTGTGCAGCCTTTGGTTGGATGGCAGGCTTTGCATTTTGTATTGTGAAGACTTTTGTGGATTGAGAGATGACCCTTACCAAGGCTGCTTTATTCCATGCAGCGTGTTATAGATCTGTTTAACTTTACCTATAATGACAGCACTGAGGTTAGTCTAATTACTGAGCAGACCAGCTTGCATGGTTGGGAATCTGCTGCTGCCTATTGGCTGAACGTCACTGGGAAAGCCCCTCCCACTCTCAGTGTTTGTATCAGTAGGAGCCCGGTGTGTGGCGGCGGTGGATGGTCTTTGGCTACGCACACAATAACAAAGAAACTGCCCGCTTACCCACTCCTCCCTCTCCTGCTGCGGAACGGACTGGGCGGGGGAGCCTTACTAGTACACACTGGCTGAGAGGGAGGGACTAGTCTGTATCAGGACAGAGTGAGGGGCAGCCGCTTTCAGTGCTGTGCTGGAGGGGAGATGAGCAGCCTGGCAGCGGCGTCGGGGGATGGTGCAAGAGCGCCATGAATCCCCATGTACTACACCATGCTCCGGGCGGGGTGGACTCAGCAGCGGGATCCTCTAATAGGAGCTCAGTCCTGGGTATAAAGAATGCCAACCACAGTCCGGCTGCGGTGCCCCCAGGTGGCAGAGTCCACTCCGGTACAATCGGGGCTGTGAGCGGCATGGATCCCGCGGGTAGTCATTCAGTCTACAGGAAGCGAAGTCTGAGCGCCCCGGACACTGCTTACCCATGCCTGCTCAGCCAACCCGATGATAATGTGACGACCGGCTGCTGGTACACCGATCGCAGCTGCCCCCCTTTAACTCCGGGGTCCACCGATAACTCCAGCCAGTATAAGCCTTCCCCAGCCCCCAGCGCTGCTCTCTGTACCGGCCCTCCGTCTCCCTCTTCCCGTCTGATCCTGGCTGCGGTGAGCGGATTGCTGGTAGTGTCCCTGTTACATCTGGGTCAGGGTTCTGCTTTGTCCGGTCCTGCAGGGTATCTGTGCCTCACGCCACTAATACTGATCTGCTTGGTCTACCTGGTTAGTGCCCTGTGTGCTCTGCTTCTGGGCACATTCTGTGCCATGCACTGGACCAGCCGACCCAAGACTCCTCCAGACTTCACCCGAGCCCGTGCAGCCAACATTACCATGGTAGGTACCGAGTAGTACCCATGCTGCTTGTTCCTCCATAGTTAAATGGTCATGTTACATTGCCTTTTATTGCTTAGTTTTCCAGACAGCAATCAATGGGATAGGTCAGAATCACGTGCTCAGGTATTTAATTGATCATTTCTAACTACCCCAGTGGGTTCAGTGGATATGCCAAGATATGGCAACATGTTATATGTCAACATCCCCTGAACATGTCATGTCAAATCTATGTTGTAAGCAATTTTGCAGCTTATGCCTTTGTCTATTGGTAATTAGTGCTGAGTTAGTGCTTTAGGTCAGTGATGCTCTATCTAGCAGTACTCAGCTGGGAATGAATGAGACATAAGTAAGAGTCAGACAGGGTGATTTTATCAAAAGGAAGAAATTGTGGTTAGAGATAAGAGCAATATTGAGATAGGGAGTTATTATGGTTGATTAAGACTTCAGGCTATGTTTTACTGTGTCATTTCCAATTCTGCCCACATTCACTGCTATATCCATTGAATGTTAATTATTCTGTTTGTTTTTTTGTACTTTAATATGGAATATATTCACATCTGCATAGATAGTGGCTATAGTGGATTTTCTTTTTTTAACGTATGTATTATTCAAAACAAACCAATCTTAACAGGCACATGAGATGAACCTTGGGGTATCTGTTATTTCTTATTCTGCAACATTTCATCCAGGCTTCCGCAAGTACTGACCCAGCCTAATGCTGTTAATATCTCATGCTTATTAAATCTTGTGCTGTAATGAGAAACTGCTGTAAACAAACATTTAATAACTGGCACCCTGTCAACTCTCCACTAGCTCTCATTCTCAATCAAGTTCTTTGTTTTATCTCTTGAAGCATATTCTTCCAGCTATGTTTCTGCTATTAGTCTTCAATACCACTTGTATGCTGATGACACTAACATTTACTTATCTACCCCTGCACTAAAATCTGAAATCTAGACTCCTATTTCTAACTGTCTCCTGGCAATCTTCTCTTAATGGCCCTGCACTGTCTCAAATTCAGTCTTGTTAAGACTATATTGATTATTTTTTCCACCCAATCTTGGCCCTACTTCCACCTTGTCCAGTTTAATTGATGTGATCATTAACCCTATTATTTCTGCACATTGTCATGGGGTGACTTTTGACTCCACAAACTCCTTCTATTAGCACATTGCCACCACTGTTAAAACCTGTCATTTTTTTCCTCTGTAATATTGCCAAGATCCATCTCTTTACTTTTCAAGCCACTGCCAACACACTCATAAATTCCTTCATCTTATACTGCTTGGACTATTGCAGTGCCGTTGTAACTGACCCTTCAGATTCCCATCTTTCCCCACTCTAGTCTAGTCTAAATTCTGCTGCCATAATTCTCTTCCTCTCTCCTCAGAAGGGACAGACTTACTCAAAACAGTTTTTCACTCCATGACTCCCAGTTTAAAAAAACAATTTTATTTGCAGTGTCCTCCTTTTAACATTTAAAGCAATTCAATCTGTTGCCCCTTCCTACATAATTTTCCTTGTCTGCAAATATATTCCTAGTCCACTGCCCATTCCTATTTTAAACCCTTATCTCTGGAATTCTATACCCCTCTACCTCTGCAAAGAACAATCTCTCAAAATGAATCTGAAATCCTACCTTTTAGGCCGGGTTCACGCTAGCGTATTTAATGCTACACATATATACGCTGCACATGGGGAAAAAAACAGGTGCCAAAAATCCCTATGACACTTGCTTTCATCCAGCCACACCATCGTTGAATGCGAGTGCACACCGGAAAGGTTTTTGTCGCTTTTTTCCTCAGTGTATGGACACAACATGAAGAATGCACACACATAGGAGGAGCCTCAAATGTCGAGGGAGCATTGACACTGTGTCGGGTAAGTGCAGTATGTATATATGCCAGTGTGAACCTGGCCTAAGAGCACTGGTTTCATGTCTTTAATTAATTTTATGTTACTGTACTTTTTACCTTCCTATCTGTATATGTATATCTCCCTTCCATTTAGATTTTAAGCTCTGTGGAGTAAGGACTTCCATTGTCTTGTTTCAATCACTATCTACTGTCTTGCATTTCGAGTGATATATCTTCATACTTTTATAGTTATATCTGACTTCACTTGTACTATGCTCGGCACATTTCCCATGTATGTATGTTGAACTGGACAGTGCTGTGTAATGTATTTTCACTTTATATAAAAAAATATACATGCATAGTAAAGGCAACTGGTTATGAATAAACATGCAGCAGAGTGGCCAATGCATTGCATTTACTAACACAGTCAAACACAGTCATAGATTATTATTTTTTTTTTTTTTTAATTGGTGTTCACAGGAGCTTGTGGCAACTTCAGTGAAAAAATGGAGATACTGATAGTCTGAATTTTATCTCATTAGGTCACTATTCTCAGCTGTGATCCAGCACATTTAACAATGGTAAATAGAACTTCATGTCAGGTGAACATTTTTATAATTCGCAGTGTGCTGACTCAGTAGTTAACACAACTGCCTTGCAGCTCTGGGTTCAGAGTTCTCTTCCACCCTGCAGTTTGTGGGGGTTATTCACAAAAGTCTAAATTGTTACGTATAGGTGTGAATTTGACAGATAAAGACAGTTGCAATAGGCTGCTACTTTTACAGTCACGTCTTTATAATGAGAATATTGTTGCAGTCGCGACATTATTATAGGAAAATTGTCGCAACCTTAACTTTAAAAAAAGTGTTGCGACTTTACAATGGAGATGTTGTCACAGATTTGCTATGGGAATCCGCTGTTTGAGAATTCGACAGTTGAATTCGCACCTTGGTGAATAACCCCCTGCACTTGCATGGGTTTCCTCTGGGCACCCCGGTTTTCTCCACAATCCAAAAACATACATCTGTATATCACTGAATAGGGAAACTAGATTGTAAGCTCCATGGGGCAGGGACTGAAGTGAATGATGAACCTCTGTAAAGCACTGCGTAATATCGTAATGTTATATAAATTAACTAATTGAAATGTATTTAAATATTTATCTTAGTTCATCTGCATTGCCTCCAGTGCAACAACATCAGTCAGAATCATATTAGAGAGTCCTGACTGCTAGCTGATGAGACGTGATTCTGGTTCTCACTAGAGTGTTTAAAATACTATGAGGTGACCATTGGTTACTTAATGGTAGCAGACTAACAAGTGACTGCCACAGGCTACAATAGAACTCTAACTTTTTTTAATACGGTAGTACATATTACTGTGAATACGTATCAGTAACAAAAATATTGATCTGGGTATTATGTTTTTAACTGGATTTTTTTCCTTGAATCCCGAATGTCCCTTAGAGGAAAAAACCTTGGTGTTTTTTTTCCCTGTAGGCAATATAACATTGAATGTATATTTACTTTTAGTATCTGCTGCCATTATACCTACTTTGTGTGGACATGCACAGGCTTCTGTATGTATAAATCTTACAGTATTCTGATGTGTATTTTTCTGTTTTAGAACCTTTTGTTTTTTCAGGTTTAAATCCATATTATTTTTTTCTAAGTTTTTTTTTCTTTTTTTTTTTTTTTTCCCTTTAGTAGATATACCAATTTTTATAAACTAGAACTATCCAGTAATACAATCATTAGATAAGCTTAGAGAATACTAGCACTATCAACAGCTGCACCTCAACCTTAGTGTGCCGATTCTTGCTGACTATTGAAATTGATTTTATTTATTTATTTATTTTTTTTCCCCATTGAGTTCGAGACTACCTGTGGTTGTACAAATCTCTCAGCCTCTGTGCATAAAGAAGAGGCACAACCAGTGGGCATTACAGATAGTAATGGCTGGTCCCAATTTTGAACGTGTGACTTTTGAGTATGGATCTGTGCCCTGGGTAACCTAGCAACACACTCCTGGGTTGCACCACTCAGCCACTGCAAATAAAGGAATGAGATTATGATTATTTTCCTATGCAGTCCAGCAAGGCACTGTGCTTTCTTGCTTATGTAACAAATAAGGTTTAGCCATGCTTTTTTATTTATTTATTTTTTTAGCCACAACCTAAGGTGTTGCAGGGACTGCTCTGGGACATTTTAAGAAGGACAAGTTTAATGTAGACATGGATAGCCTGGTGGCATGTCGGGAACTGGTGGTGTGGAATCATTACCACAGTGAAATGAGGCTTTGGGAAAACACATTCCAGGATGTAGTCTATATGTGTACTGATCCTTTTTTTTTTTTGATAACCCAGGACTGAAGCCCCATAATTCACATCTAGAACATTGCCTAATGAGTATAAAATGTAACCTACCTAGTGTGTATATGAGTGTACCTGCTACTGTTCATTTTGATCGTGGTTCTATGTCTATAAACATTTACCTTGCCATTTAAAGAAACCATAGAGTTGACCTAAACTATACATATTGTGCCACACATAAACATATAACACACTTTAGGTGCTGTCCACCTCCAGCTACATAGCAAGACCTTGACTACAAGCCCCGAACTCTAAAGAGCTATACAATAAATGGTAGGAAAAACAGAGCATAAAGGGAGGAGGAAAAAGTGTGCGTGGATGGAATACGCAGTTTATAGTACATTAAATCTAAGCTGTATGTTAGCTATAGTAGAGTCTACAACTGCTACATTCACTTTAGTGGGTATAACCTTTCAGAATCAAATTGTTGATCATATACTTTTTATTAAAAAACAAAAAAACAAAAAAGTGATATCTGCAAGGATTTTTATGTTGCTGGATGGGAATGTTCCTAGAATAGAGAAATGTCCTTGTTGGTCCCACATACCCTATGTCAGTCCTATCTTCATTTAGTCTATTCTTGTTCCATGTGAATGCTTTCCTCCTAGTTTTCTGTGTTAGCATCTGTATATTAGGCAAACACCTCATCTTTAGTCTTACTTCTAACGCACATAGTGCTGGATCATATCCCCCAATATGTAGTCCTGGTTGTAATAACATCTAGCTATTCCAATGCAGTATGTAATCCTGCTAAAGAATTCTAGCTGATTGACCTCATGTTACAGAATCTTCCCCTCCTTTTTTTTTTTTTTTTCCCCCCTTTTCTTCCTTTAGCTTGGCACTTGAGTCCCTCAGCCCAGGTTGGTCCTGTATTAATTTAATAGCCCGCTAATTCTCCTGGTTGGGGCATGTGCTGCCCATTTGAGCTTTCTATAACTGATCCCATTCTGAAATGCAAGTTGTCACTACAACCTGTGTCTATAAGAGATTGACTTCAGGTGCAATTCTTTGTAGAGCACAGCAGCATATCAGGAGCATATTAGAACCGTTCCATGTGATCCAAAAGACTTCCCTGCTACAGATATAGATACTCTAGGTCAGGGGTGGCGAACCTTCTTGGCACGGAGTGCCAAAAAGATGACGTCACTCACCAGCGTGTCACCTGAAGTGCCGGTGCTGGTGAGTGACATCATCATGCCTGCATCAACGGAGGAGAGCTCCCCTGAGAGCAAGCGCTCCTTCAGCGCAGGCCGCGGATCCGGTCTGAAAACTGTCAGATCGGGTCCATGGTCTGTACTGAAGGCAGGTTTGGCGACGGCTCTGCGTGCCCTCTCTCCCCAACCCTCCTTCCCCCCCTGCTGCCCCTAACCCCTAACGCGTGCCATAGGTTCGCCATCCCTGCTCTAGGTGAAGTCAAAATGACACCGACAGAAATCTCCCACTGGGGGAAAACTCCTGAATGGAAAGAGGAATATAGATGAAATAAGTAAAAACTATAAACTATTCTGACCTGATTAAAAGGGAATATCACTTGTGGTCACCATTACATACAATGTGGAGCATTTTGTACATGTATTGATACCCCTAATATCCACATAGGAGGCCTAAAACAATTAGGACATATATTTGTGCAGTCAGCATGCTTGAACACTGGTGTAACTAGTGTCTCCTCCTTTATCAAAAAAGTGGAGTTAAACAAAATGTATCTGTTGATGTATGATCAAATTAGTTTCATTTCAATTTCCTTGTATCTGTTGTGGTCGAATATTATGTAAAGATCATCCTGTCCTCTACTTACTACATCATTCTTTCTGGGTGCCCACACAGGACCAGAAAGCTGCGCTGGGGTTTTCTCTAGGATAATCTGGGTTAAGGAATATGAACTGCAGTTCAAACGACAGTGGCTTTCAGAGGAAATCATGTGATTGAGTCAATTTCAGTTTATTTTTAGCTCTGACATAGTATTTCACTCAAACTTTTTGTTTGTCAGACAGGTGAAATCTATATGTTCATTGTGACATTTCAGAGCATCCACCTGCCTCAGACAATATATATAAATAGTGACTAAAACAAAAATATATACTTAAAGTACAGTAGAGTATTCTTGTGAGAACTCCGCTTTTATTCTGATGGCAATAGTGCCGTCTAAATATTATTTATAGCTCCAATAAATTACCAGAACATCTGTATGAATACTGTTACAAACTTATTAAAAACAACTTATTGGTACTATGTATAACATTCATGTGAGTGAATCTCTCTCTGCTTGTTCCCTAAGGCTAATGCTACACTGTACAGAGAAATTCATAAACAGGGTAAATTATTTACAAAGGCCTAGTAACCTATAGCAAACAGATGCTATTGTTCTATAGGGGAATTAGTATTATGAAAAGCAACTTCTGATTATTATGCATTACTAGGCTAAAAACAATTTAGGTCATTTGAGTTAATTTTGCTCTACCATATGCAATTTATTTTTAACTCCTAGTAGTGATCAGACTAGCTACTGAGTATTCTTAATAATATAAATAATCCCTTATGTTATGTTCTCTTAAATAAGTATCCTAGAACTATGTGATTTTTGCTAGAACCAATTTTTCCAATGGATCAGCTATATATTTATACAAGGTGGTTCTGTTCCCTTTAATTGCCTTTTCTCAAGGCTGAATATATTTGATATTGATATTTATTAAGGATATTTAAAGTCTCTCCTAAAAATTGTTCTTCTTTGAACTTTTTCCAGTTCCTGGATATGCTTTCTGTGTAACAGTGCCTATACTGTATATTGAAGTTGGGGCCCAACAAATGGATTACGCAGCAACAAAATGATATCCTGTTTTTCTTGAATCAATCTCTCCTCTAATATAAGAGCCTTGGAACTGCAGATTGGCATTGCATGGGCGCAGGGTAATGCAGTGTTGTTGTCCTGGCTCCTTTATTGAGAAGGAAAAAAAAGACTGTTCACTGTTTTCAATAATTAGATACTCACCCTGCCTGCATATGTTTGCTTTCAGGGTGTTTTTACCATTTTAAGCTCTGGAGCCCTGTCTCAAAGTACAGGGCTATTAGCTGGCCATGGGGACCAGAGAAATGATTGTGCCAGGAGGATTTACATGTGAACTTTTGTGGTGGAAAGGAGTGTATTTATATTCAAAGTGTTGTCCTGGGCACAAAACTGCCCTCTGTGGATGCCTTTTATATACCAGCTATACTGGCAAGCTTCAGCCATGATGTACTACTATGCATTGCATTGATTATTGTTTTCTTTATCAAGTGGAATAAAGTGTATGATGGATTTAATGTTTTCTGGCATTACATCCACCACTGATGTTCTTCAGCTCTCATTGCACATGTGGTCTACATTTTGATGGAACTCCAAAATCTGCTAGTCTCTGTGTGCCGAGCATGTTGTGTAGAAAATAATGAAAGGACCTGCCGCATTTTTGCATCATAAAGTCATTTCTTTTATTGCAGTAAAGATACCTTTTTGTAAATGAAATGGTGGTATGTATAATTTTATTTATAAAGCATCACAAATTTACGCAGCGCTGTACAATTCAGCAATACAAGTACAATACAAACATGGGAAAAGTTCATTAAACAATACAAGCAAAATACCACAAGGATAGTTCACTTTAAAGTGCACCTGTCACCTCAAAACTAATACTAATTTAGGCTGTACTAAAGAAATAAACGTTTTTGTAAATATATGTGTATTTTTAAAAATGTACCTTTTATACAGCGTTTCTCTCTGTCATCTTCCCTGTCAGCCTGACTTTTCATTCCTGGGTGAGCGGGGCTAAGTAATGATTGACATAGCTCCTCCAATCAGATCCCTTAAATCACAATCTAGCAGTGCTCTGACTGGAGGAGCAATAATGTCATTCATCATCACCTGACCAAGGAAAGAAAAGTCAGGCTGACAGGGAAGATGACAGAGAGAAATGCTGTATAAAGGTACATTTTTTTAAATACATATATATTTACAAATGTTTATTTCATTAGTAGATTCTAAATTAGTATTACTGTTTTGAGGGGACCGGTGCACTTTAAGTGCTAGGTTTAAGTTGTCACAAAAGGTTGGAGGTCCCTGCCCCATAGAGCTTACAATCTAAGTGGCAGGAAGACTTGCATACACAGACGGGTAATTAGAGCTGTACAATGAGTTGATACATAGGTCAATAAATACAAATAAATACAGATATTAAGCATGAATAACTAAAGATAAAATAAAATGCATGCATAAAACTCAGTGATAAAAATCAGTTATAGTGCTCCGAAAGATATGACTTCAATTTGGTTTTAAACATGCAGAGGGAATGTTCCAGGCGAAGATAAGGGGGTATAGAATTCCAGATGTGGCAGGTATAAAGAGAGAGTTTGATGTCTGCTATTGCATAATGTAATGTATAGAAATGCTGTTAGTGCATGAAACAGGATTTTCATTATACTAATGGATTTATTACCCTGATCAGCTGTTTGTGTACAAAAGCAGAGCGATTGATGCAGAGAGGGTTCTGTTTGAGAAGCTTTTCATTAAAGGAAACATTTATTACTGTGCCTGTGACTAGGGCATGTGACATTGATTGTCTTGGAATCTGTATACTGAATGAAATAACTTGTCCAAATGTCTGTTGTTCAGGTATTCTATTAAGAAAATAGGTTTGTATTTTCTTGCCGTTACTGGGGAAAAATATTCTATTTGGCATTCTTTATCTAGCTACACTGTATGGGTATCTAAAACCAATTCACTCAGCCACCACTTGATATCTTGGCTGCATTAAGTCGAATAGATTGTCTTTTTATACTCTTTTTACTTTCTGATTGTGGAATTTCAACACAAGCTAATTTTTTTCCCGCTGCATTGAACAAGGGTTTTGTTATTGTTACCTTTATTTAAAGATTATTCTTTGGTAAAGCCAAGTACACAAATTTAATGATGTGCCCATTGGGGCACTGTTAACTAGAAATGTATGGAGGAAATTATTGATAACTTTAAAAATTCTTTAATTACATTTAAGGGGGGAATTCAGCATTCAGCAAAGTGAGCTCCGAAGTTTTTGGCTCACGTCGCGAATGGTATTATGCGCATGCTGATGTCCTGTGCGCGGACATCAGCATGCGCATTAAAGGGATTCCCGTCTCGGCGAGGCAACTCTTTTGGTCTCGCCAAGACGGGAATCCCTTTAATGCGCATGCTGATGTCTGCGTGCAGGACATCAGCATGCGCATAATTCCATTTGCGAAGTGAGCCGAAGGCTTCAGAGATCACTTCACTGAATGCTGAATTCCCCCTAAGTCTTGATGACTTTCTGCAATAGAAAAAATTGTAAAAAAAGAAAAACTTGCCTCTCTACTCTCCCTCATACTTAAGACAAAATCAGGGTTATTCATCAACAGGGTCAAACTTTACACAGGTCTAGTAACCTATAGCAACCAATCAGAAGTTATATTTTATTACTCTTGCTTCCTTTTACCAGAGTATACTGACTTCTGATTGGTTGCTGTGGGTAAGTAGACCTATTCAAAAGATTGTCACATTAGATAAATTATCCTGAGTGACTACAAGAAATGAAAATGCCCCAATTACTAATACATGCCAATCAATTAGTTTGGATTAAATCTATGATCCACTCACAAGTTTATTTGTAATCAATGGCCTTCAGTGATACAAATGCTTCTGTTATCCATCAGGTTGTTGTTATTCCATATTCCATCTCTAAAGAAAAATGCAATTGGCAGCTTTAATTCCACAACTGCATTCCATGAATCTTCTCAAGATGGCGCCAGAAAGGAACAAGCAGGAAAGTTAGCTCAGTTTTTGAAACCTTAATGGTTACCCAAATTTACATTTAATCCAAACTAATTGTGTGTAACATACTACACTATAAAAGTTTCTATTCTTAAATGGGAACCACACCTAATGGTAATGATTTTGTTGATCTCTTACAATAATAATTCTTGGAAAAGAGATGTCTTTCATAAAGAGGAAAAAGCCTTCATAGGAGCATTTTTGTATACATTCCAGCTAGCTTGGTTAGTACTGTAACAGACTGTTCTTCCAGAAAGGCCTAAAATACACTACAGAAATGGTTGTCAATTAGTGATTATCTTATTTTGTATATCAGTGCCATCCTTATGTCAGTCACTGAAATGATAATTAATGAAAACCATGTGAAGCAACAGTTTCACAGCTAAGCATTATAGGCTACACTTGGCTAATCTGGATTTATGACTAATCTGCCTACTGAGCATTTCACTTCTTTATGTTTAAATGTCACCAGATATTCAGATTGCAACCTATGAAAGCAAAGTGTGTCTTTTGTTATTGCTATGCCTCTATACAGATAATATATTAAGCAATGCAAATGCTCCAACATTAAGGTCAAGGCCACACTGGTTGTTTTGAAATAAAAGATGGCCTAAATCAGGCCTTTAAGCAATGCAATGTTTTCAGCCTGTAGACCACTGATATTCAACTGGTGACATTCTGTCATTGGATCTTAATAGCTCAAAATGTTCCTCACAGGATACAACAGTCCACAATCTAATAAAGTAATATTATTGATCTGTACACAAATATCACACAGCCTTGGCCAGTGAAAAACCCAGTAAATGAGAATGATGTAGCCAGCCAGCACTTATCTGCTAGTTACAGACATGCCTCTTTATAGAGCTAATGCTAGCTCAAACCTGACACAGAGCATATCTATATCCAGCAGCAAAGTCAAAATAGCTGAAGATTTTTTTCTACTCTTCCTACATCTAAAGTATAGACTGATTTGCCAATACAAAAAATAATTTGATCCCAGATGTTACAAACATCAGGCCTGTGTCCATGTATTCAGCATGTATAGTATATTGCTTGTGTGTGTAAGTTTCAATTTATAAACACTGTATTCTTGTAACTGAGCTCAATATATGTATGTACTCTTACTATTATGGTTATATTTAACAAGTCTGAAGGAATTTTATGATTTTTAATTCTGTTGTATGTGATATGTAACATATGTAAAGATATAAGGCATAAAATAATGATGGTGTCAGTAAAGTTTTAAACATTTACAGAGGAATTCATTAACGGCGCAAACATTTACAGAGGAAGCCACAAAAAACAATCAGAAGCTGCCTTTTATAATTCTAATTTCCCCCTATACCAGTGAAGGCTTACAGCTGATTGGTTACTAGACATCTGGAATGGTTCCCCCTGTTGGTGATCTCAACTACAAATCAGTTAAAGATGTGGTTGATAAAGGATAGATGAGGAGGGCAGATCTATTAAAAAAAAAAAAAAAAAAAAAAAAAAAAAAAAAAAAAAAAAGTCAGGTTTAATAATATTTTATGAATTCGTTTAGTTAATGTTATGTAAAGTACTTTGAAGGAATATCTATTATAGGAATCTATTATGGTACAGTTCTCACTAATACTATTGTCTAATAACCTGTGTGGTCTACCTACTTGATGTCTGTTCCTCTGCTACTGCACCCAGTCCACAGAACTAAATTGTCGAAAATTGCAATTGGGAGTATTGGTTGCATTTAAGAATGCAAAACAATTCCTTTTTATTTGGTGGATTTATTTACCCCCTTTGAGAATGGGCAGCGCAATAAGGTTGCAAGCCACAGGCTAAGTTGGGGGGCAGAGCTTTAAACCTGTTTATTTTAACCGGAATATTAGAATACTGCTCTCTTTGGCAGTGCTTTCTAAGGGTAAGGTATACCCTAAAATATGCTTAATTTATATATATCCTTTTTAAACTGCAAAAAAGGTTACAATCCACGGGCTAAGTTGGGGGGTAGAGCTTTAAACCTGTTTATTTTAACTGGAATATTAGAATACCGCTCTCTTTGACAATGCTTTCTGAGGGTAAGGTATGCCCTAAAACAGGCATGTCAAACTGGTGTCCCGCGGGCCCCATGCGGCCCTTTACTGGCATATCTGCAGCCCGCACAAGAGTCTCAAACTTTGCCTCTAAAGTTTAGAGACAAAGTTTGAGACTTCTGTGCGGGCCACAGATGTAAAAAACTTACCTGTAGTCCGCTGTCAACCCCGATCCGCCCTCCAGAGTTCCGATGCATAGGTAACCCCACGCTCCTGCGAGTGACGTCAGACAGGAATGCGGGGTCACCTACGCGGCATCACTTACGCGGCAGGACGCAGCCTGGAGGAGTGCACTGTTCTGACTCGCTGGACACCGGTGTGTATACTAGGGGGGATTGGGGGCGCATTTGGGGGGATTGGGAGGAGAGGAGATATTTATTAATTATAAATAATTTTAAAAAATGCATGGGGCCCCCCTTTTTTTATAACCAGCCAGGCTGCCAGATACAAAACAAAGGAGCAGTCTGACACTATCAGGGTGGCAAGGGCCATTTATTTTAGCTGTTGCCGGCTTGATAGGCTGCTGCTTGGTTTTGTGTGCGGTTCGTCGAATAAACTGTGTGCGGCCCTTGCAATAACCTCTTGTTACTCATGTGGCCCTCGGGGTACCCTGAGTTTGACATGCCTGCCCTAAAATATGCTTAATTTACATCCTTTTTAAACTACATTATGAATAGAGCTTGAATAGAACTATCGTTGTATCCTTCCTTTAATCTTCCCTTTAAGTGCATTTTGACTTTTACTTTAAAGAAAATAGAACATTTTGTGTGACACTAATCCTTTAATTCTTTCCTGAAAATCAGGTCAAAAACAAAATGTTATTAACGCTATCCCTTTCATTCATAGTAGTCTATCTAAATGATGAATGTTCCGTCCTCTAATCCTACTTTCCTATACAAGGCTTCTTGATTCACTTACTTGGTTCAATTACAAGTTCCATTTTAATTGCTGTCCATCTCGCCTATTTCCCAGAATTCCCATGAAATACTGCACACTTACAAAACTCTTATCTTCTGCATTAGGTCTTTTCAGGTCTCTGTTTACTTTTTTCTAAATTCAGTTTACACCAGAAGACCTCTTGAATTTCACTCATGCATTTAAGAGACCTCTTGACTAGGCGCTTTCTCACCTTTGGAATGCACTACTGCTCAACATCCCTTATGCACATTCTTTAATTTGTTTTACAGCAGTTTTAAAATATATATATATATATATATATATATATATATATATATATATATATATATATATATATATATATATTCTCCATAGTGAAGGATTTTGTAACTCTTATTGAAGATGAACTTACACTAGCCTTAAAAGCTCTCTAACGTTGTACTCAACTTACCTTATCTCTTACAATTTTAAGTTCTCCCTATTTCACAATGCCTCCCATTTTACTTTAACTGGTTGCTTTAATAAACACTATATGACTTTCCACAATTTAATTAGCCATGTAATTTTCAATGACATATTGTCTTTTTAATAAAAAAACAAACAAAAAGAAAACATGCTTTTATGTTTGATGTTTTACCTTGCTAACTGTTGTACACACATACTCACACATGTTAATAGCATGTTTCTCTAAAAGATCAGGGTACTAGGTGCTAATTGCATGTGTTTTAACGTGGAACAGCCAGCTTTGATTTCATATACTGTATTTGGAAGCAGGGCACCCCCTGAGTAAAGCCTACCTATAGGATAGGAGAATATGACCTATAAATTCAAAGGCACAATGTTAACATTTCTGTCATTACTGTTGTTTTTTTAAGGCCTATAGAAATGGTAATCTTCATAATTTAAGTGATTCTCTGATAAAGAAATAAATACTATTAATCTCTGTAACAAATGTCCTATATAAATAAATATTATTCTGCTTAATGTATATGTATTATCAGTTTGTTTTTTTTCCCAGGCAACATTGATGTGATGGCTATAAAAAGCCATGCTATTAATTTAATGCACTTTCTATTTTTAGTTCTGTGTAGAAAAGCAGCCTTATTTGCAGCTGGCAGAATTCTACTAGTGTGATGCATTTTTTTCCTGTTATTTAGTAGGGGTGTAACAATTCATTTTAACAACGATTCGATTCGTATCACGATTCATG
>WMED01005859.1:0-13945 GCA_019650415.1 Pipa parva | reverse complement strand
TTATTTAAAAAGACTGTTAGTCCAATAAAAAAGGTATCACCAAATACTGCAATACTTATTGTTTTACTTCTGTGGAATACACGACCGCTCTACCCTAACATATATACCCTCAGCCAGTCATTTTGTTGTAATGTGTATATTAAGGTATAACTGATAAGTCTATAGAGTAGAGCTTTGTACATTTTATTAATGGTTTATGTGTGTCCTTGTAGTGCTAACTATGGTGACTGAGGCACAGGGAGACAAACCTGTTGTAGTTATAATGGGAATTGAACCCAGTTGTCACTGAGCCTTAATCATTGTTCATTTTCCCAGCGTCCATCTTCTCTAGTGCTGAGGGAGGTTTTAACCCCCCCCAAAGCATTATTTTATGGAAATAGTTTTGTGATATTAAATGTTAGGGATTGTGTTGGTTAACTAGATCAGATGCTTGAGGGTCCTTGCTGTTATTGTTTGTGTGATGAAAGACCCCAAGGGGTGGGGTCTGCACATATTTGCAATCACTTTAACTTAAAATTTCAATTCAGATGATCATGTGTTAATACTAATGTTGCCTTTACATTATTAACTTTTCATGTTGAGAGCAGCATTTGGAGCTCTGTTATACCTTGCACCTATTTAAATACCTCTGCTTCCTTAGCAGTCAAGGGCTTCTTAGTAAACATGTTTCCCCCTTGAGTGTAAATATGAACATGTTTGGGTGGAGTACCTGTAACATTTTTCTTACTGGCCTACATTTGAGGCTTTCTCTGTCAGTTTTTTTTTTTTTTTTTTTTGCCAAAGCTGCCGTTATGTTGTATAGTCCAGTGATGATCAGATGCTCCGTTATTATAAAATTTGAGGACCAGCTTTAGATTTTCAGTGACAGAGAGAGAGAGAGAAACTGGGTGTTTTAAATTATTTTAAACCCAAACTATTCCAGATGTGTAATTCCTAAGGAAAATGTCAATGTTTTCCTTGACCTTGGAGAATGTTCTGTCATCCAGAAATGTTACAGTATGCTTATTATTAAACTGGTAATGATCTCACTAGGAATATCTTATGCTTTGCTTCTGTATATACAGATAGATAGGCTTTCAAGATGGAACATCATCAATGTTATTTTCCAGGGTTAGGTTACCTTCAGTGCTTCAACTTTGCTGAACTACAGTACCCAGTATGCCCCATTCCAGCTTAGGTTATGGACATCTAGGGTTAAAGTTCTGCAAACAGCTGCTATATAAATGTTTCCTTCTCTCCGTGATCTGTTTACACTATTCCTGGCCTATATAATATATGGAATTCTGCCATGAAAATAGTAATGCATTGCATGTGTTTGTATACACTGTTTAATAGTGTCTGCCCTGGTGGTGATCACTTGATCATACAGTTAGGACCTGTTTGGAATAATTTTATTTTTAAAGAGCCACAAATTTACGCAGTGCTGTACAATTCAGTAATACAAATATAAGACAGACATGGGAAAAGTGCATTACACATTACAAGTGACTAACTTACAAGTGTAAAATCAATTTAAGTGCCAGGTTGTGATTGACATGAGGATGGAGGTCCCTGCCCTGTAGAGCTTGCAATCTAAGTTCATATTGCAGCTCAATGGGTTTTATAGTATAGATAATTTCTGTACCTAGTTAAAGTTTTGGTCTCTCTGTACTTGAATGGGGTGAGGGAGCAGGGCACAAGCTGAGCTGATCACTTGTAAGCAATCAACTGTCAACTCAGAATAAACTTGGTAGGTTGCCCTGCTTTCCTTAACAATCTCATGGCAACAGCAGTGCTGATCATGTAGAAACTTTATGCAGCGGTGACTACAAGATAGCATTTTGGAGAATGCATTTGTAGGAGGTCTCTGATGACTTCCATAGCTCTTGGAAATATGACCACCATTCTTGTGAAGTATGCCCTCTTAATATGTGCTCTGCAGGTGCCATGGGTGTCTGGTAATGCAGAGTGTATGCAGGCCTGCTGTTTAGCTTATTGTCAGAACAACCAGTGATTGAAATTCTTGGCAAAGTGGATTTCTGGTTTCTCTGTCAATTATTTCCCCCTATTTACTACTACTGTATATTTGTTTTAGACCCAATATACAAGGCACAAAAGGTACTTTACATTTTTCATAAGTAAAACATGTTTTTATAGATGTGGAAAATGGCACTGTACATTAATGCAATTCTTTCTACTTTAGAGTGGGGGGATTCATACTCCCCAACAATATAGGAACCATAAGAATGGAAGAGCTACAACTTGTGTTTTTGCCTGTAATTTATTTTTGAGACTCCCTGTGCTTTTTCATCATGAACCGGATATATTGGGGAATGAGTGGTTTTATTTTAAGTCTGTGAATCAAGAGGATGCGTGAAATTATTTGCTGGTGCATCAGCCTTTGTTTATTAAGCTGTGTGTATGTGGGGGGGCGGATTCCTTCCTGTGCGGCTGCTCTGTTTATTTTTTTGTTAAAGATCCATTAATTTACAGTTTGATCATAATCACTTTTGTGCTGTGTTCCTTCCCAGTCCAGTCTGGGCTTGTACTAAGTGAGTAACAAAAGGGTGCTCATTTCTGCTTCTCCAGCTCCAAGTAAAACCACCTGACCTAGCTCTGTTTACCATTTAAACAGAACATAGTATTCTGTGATTAGGGCTGTGTGATGCTTTTGAAAGCTGAATATGAAGCTTTCTTTGTCTACACAAGATTATTAGAAGAATGCATTATTTGAGAGGAATAAAACATCCATTTTTTTTTCTTCTTCTTTTGCAAGTATTTGATACACAGCTGGATGATTTCTTGTCTGACATATTTTCTGTAGCTTTTAAAACACCTGCAAAAGTGGCAATTATCTAGGTTTTGATATAATGGTTACTTCAGTGTTGGGTATATGCTATACTAGGGGTGGGCAATTATTATTGCCATCGGGCCGCGTGAATGGCCTGGATAGCTTCAGAGGGCCGGGGGGGTGTCTAGCGTGCGGTTGGCCAACCCCTCCATTTTTGTGTCTCGCGGATGGGCGCACAATCGGCCCTATAATGGCGGCATCTACAACCCTCCTGCCACACTTTTTCTGCCCCACAACCTCCCTCCCACACTCTGCTTCCCCCACAACCACCCTCCCATACTGTGCTGCCCCTTCCTTCCTAGTCCCTACCTTGTGAAGGAGGGGGGCGCTATCTTAATACTGACCCCCCTCCTCCCACCTTAGCGCTCTCCCTACCTGCAGCTCCTTGGGCTGGCAGTCTCTGCTGTAGCGCTTAGCACTACAGCGTCCCTCCTCCCTCCTTCTTCTGTAACTTTCTGTCAGCGGCAAGAAGTTGACAACTTCCTGCCGCTGACAGGAAGTTATAGGAGAAGGGAGGAGGGACGCTGTAACACTAAAGCAGAGACAGCCGGCTCAAGGAGTAGGCAGGTAGGGAGAGCACTAAGGAGAGGGGCGATCCCCAAGATAGCGCCCCCCTCCTGCTGCACCCTAGTCAGCCGCCTACCCTGCCTACCCCTAGGTCCGGCCCTGCCAGTCACACCTCCAACGGGCGGGCAGGCCGGTCAGGGACAGGAGGCGGGCCGAATGCGGCCCTCGGGCCGCCCCTTGCCCAGGTCTGTGCTATACAGTGACAGGTGGGTACATATATGATGGCTGTGAAACGGTTTTATACTATTTTTTGTTTTTTTTAATTGCTAAAAAAAAACACAACTGACATAAGTAGTTAAGATGATTTGGGTTGGTTGTATACCAGCAATCTGTCAGGCCAACAGTACCAACTCAACTCGTACAAGTACCATACAAAATTACTGAATTAATTTGCATGTGAACAGTCAGACTAACTGTGCCTGTCAAACTGGCTGGTGTGAAACTGGCCTAAAACTAGAGAAACGTGCAAGTCCTCTTATTCAGCATGTGGTATCAGCAAAGATGCAGATTTTGTCTTGTCAACCATATGTGGTAGGCTCTGGTCAGTCAGGATAATAAATTATCACCTAAAAACTGACCAGCAGCGTATGTCTGCTTGCCCAGGTGATATCCATTTCACAACATATGTTCATTTGTTTGCCATGTATGACATTAAAGATGGGAAAACTTTACCAAAACTGACCAGATTTATTGCTACTTTTTGGGCTAAATATTGATTGCCAAATCTGCACATCTTTACTTTATCCCACAGCGAGTTGGATCTGTTCAAGCATTCCTTACTTTATTATCTGCTCATGCGTTTCTATCAGCCACTGACTTACTGTTGAAGGGATGTTGCACACGTATAGACCAGAGTCCTTAGTGATTCATCCTCTTGGAGAATTCAGACTCTAAGCTCTTGTGTGCCCTGGAAATATAGTGCAAATGGCCTGCAACAACAGATTCCTTCTGTCACCAGTCTATTTTTAACCCCACGATACACAAGATACCTTGGCAAGTACATGGTTGTTGAATGCACTTAACAGCACTTGTTTATGAGCTCGAGAGAATCAGTGCTATTCTCATGTACAATTAACCCCTCTATCGGTAAAAGAGGATTATTTCACTTTAAAAAGTGCCAGTGCAATTTGATTTTCACTTGTATGCCTTGAGCAGTTATTAGATATGGAAGTATTTTATTATACTGTTAGAATTTGTTTTAATTGGTGGTGTTTAAAATGACAATTCCGAAGTTTCTAGTGCTCAGCTCAGGCCCTTTGCTGGACAGATAATCGCCGTTATTTTGTAGTTCTTATAGGTGGAGTCAGGTTTGTTTTTTTTTCTGTTCAATATCAAAATGGCAAACTTTTTCTTAAGTAATTTCTAATATTTCAAAGTGAATAAGTTGGAGGAACTTGTATCACAAAAATTATTTAGTACAGGGATGGCGAACCTATGGAATGCGTGCCAAAGAGGGCATGCAGAGCCCTCTCTGTTGGCACGCGAGCAGTCACCTAATCTACCTTCAGTACAGGCTGTGGACCCGATCCAACAGTTTTCAGGCCGGATCTGTGGCCTGCACTGAAGGAGCGCTCGCTTACAGGGGAGTTCTCCTCCCCTGACGCATGCGAGCTCCTACCCCGGCGCAGGTGTGATGTCAGATTTTTGGCACCCCTGATTTAGTAGGTAATTTTAAGGAAACAGAAAAGCATTGTACTAGAAGAAACGTTTGCTGTTTTTAGATAGACTGTGAAATGTGCTCAAAAATAGTTTATTTGCATCCCTTTTATCTTCACATGTCTCTTGTGTTTGGTGATGCTTCTATGATTGTAATTAAACTGATTGTCCTAATCATGGAACTACCTAGCTGTAGATGTCTGTGCACACTGCACAACATTAACATGATGTAAGGGGATGCAAACTATTTCAATTTTGGTTGGATGGGATCTCCATTTATCTTAAAAGGCCTGTAAAGCCTAAAAATGAAAATTCACATTTGGATTAACATGGTAGTTATTTAAATAGAGCTCTTGTAAAAATGTTATATTTGAAGTTAAATTCAGGTATTTTATTGCTTTCTGCTTCTTCTTATCTTTACTGATATCAGCCAGGTTGTTAAACTGACCTTGCCCAGTCCCACTGTTTTCTATGGTGCTTTAGTCAATACATATTTTGAAAGCTGCATATTGTTCCTTATAGACCCAATTTAGAATTTTTTTTAACACACAGATTGTATATATACTGTAGTAACTATAAATGCCTTTTTAAGACATGTTCATTTTTTGGTGTTAATATTTTTTTTTAATACAGCTGCATAGGCTAATCTTGTATAGTTAAACTATATGACTATTGCTTAATGCTGTATGATATAATTGCCAGATGCATCCATCTAATGACATGTGATTTTCATGTTGTCTAGAATGCACAAATGTGAGGCATGAGACCTTAAATAATGTGTACGTTTGTGTAATGGATTAGTTCAGTAGGGATTAAAGTGCTCTATGTTTTATGATCTTTAAACGTGTACTTGGGGCTGCCAACATTACATATCTTCGAAATACCCCTGGCAGTATGTCATTCTCATGTGCTCAGCTGATTTTGCTAAGGGAAAATGTGCACTATTGGCAAGGTCTGAAGATTAGTTAATGAAGGTGTAATTTATTGCTTTTTAAAGCAGAAATCTTTGGATGTTCAAAGTATGATGGGATGCAAGGACCTTTGACCAGTGGGATTTCACTGGAATTTGTGTTCTTACTTTCAAACACTAATCAATCATGAAGGCTTAAAGTGCACCCGTTACCTCAATGCTAATTTAGGTTGTACTAATGAAATAAATGTTTTGTAAATATATATGTATTTTTTTTTTTTTTAAATGGACCTTTATACAGTGTTTCTCTGTCTCATCTTCCCTGTCAGCCTGACTTTTCCTTCCCTTTGTGTCGGGTGGGCAGGACTACATGATTGACATTGTAGCTCCTCCAATCAGATCCCTGCTAGATTGTGATTGAAGGGATCTGATTGGAGGATTTATAATGTCAATCATCATTTAGCCCTGCCCACTTGACACTCTGGAAAGAAAAGGCAGGATGACAGAGAAACGCTGTATAAAGGTACATTTCTTTAAATACATCTATATTTACAAAATATTTATTTCATTAGTACAACCTAAATTAGTATTAGAGTTTTTAAATGGCAGGTGCACTTTAACGTATTGCATGTCTAGAATATCTACTTTGTTCTATTTTCTGTAACATTCTCTAGGCTTTAAACAGATCCGTCCCATCTAATGGACGTAAATATTGATGTTCAGGACTATTTTGGTTCATGTTTAAGTAAATGTGCAGACAAGTCATGTTCCTGGAATATAAGCTTTTAGGCCTCCTTTTTTATTTATTTTTTTCATGCTGGACAGTTATTCCAGTTTTGATCACAACAATGTAGTTTGTGCCTTAAGGCTAGGTTCACACAGGGTGTATATGTGCTGTGCTTTTAGAAAGGCGCGTCTAGAAAATACGCTGGTGTATTTTCTAGACATGCTTTTCCATTATTTACCCGATACAGTGTGAACACGCCCTCTGTGTTTGCGGCTCCTCCTTTCTGGCCGCATTCTATGCGCAAAGTATTTATGCTGGGCAAGATGCAACATCAAGTATTTGCACGTGTGCTCGCGTTACATAGGGGGGATTGCGGCATGGCTTTTTTTTTTTTTATATACTAGTGTATTTATGTGTGATGTGTAATGCTAGTGTGAACCTAGCCTTAAGGAACAGTTAAGCTTGCAGAAAGAAGCAACTCCTTAATATACATTTATCAGATTGTAGATGTAAATAACATTTTTGAAAATAGTGTCAACAGAATTAATAAGGAAATATACATAGAAATGAGAGAAAATTATTATTATATTTTTTGCGCGACTCTAATCATTTCCTGTCAGCAGCTCTATGTAGGGGAGTGGTCTGTCCTAGTTTAAAGGAATACTTTTCTTATTTTTGGGGAAAAGGAGGGAAGGAACGCAGGCTGAGTGGTTCTTAATATATTGTATAAAATAAGTTTTGGAGATTAATGATTAACTTCTGTTACTCCAGTTGAATAATAAGAGGTTTGTTGGGTAATGTAGTATCGCTGTCACTTAGAGGGCTTATTACATTTTATTGGTCTGAGGTTCAACAATTCATTCTTAAAGGGGAACTATAGTCAAATGTGTGTATGTGACATGTACTGGCCAGTTTTCCATGAAAAGGTACCCTCCCCCGGACATTTTTGCCCTACTTACTGCTTAGCACATATGCACAAGTCAACTTTCCCTCCTGCATTCGAAGCTTAATTTATGCAGCCAAAAGGTCAGCACACTGCTTAAAGGAGAACTAAAGTAAAAAAAAACAAAAAAAAAAACAGTTAAAATACTTACCTTATCCAGAGCCAATTGATTAGTCACAACATGAGCTGTACTGTAATTAGCAGGCATGTGATGATTCCCTCATTGCTTCTCACAGTGCTGGCTGACTGGCAACCAGCGCCACATCTCCTCCCACCCTGTAACACCATGGGTGTTACATAATGATGAGCATGATGATGTAGGAGAAGAAGGAGCTGTGCGCTGGATTCTCTGTCAGCCAGCGTGCTGTGCAGGATGGGAAGCATCAAGAGCCAGCTAATTATGGCACAGCTCATGCTGTGACTGTAATCAATCGGCTCTGGATAAGGTAAGTATTTTAACCTTTAACCAATAGCAGTCAGTCCGCTTCTTCTCATGTTGCCTAACTTGCAGAACAGCAAGAGGAGGGGGAGGAAAATGTCAGATCTCAGTAAAGCTATTTAACGGAAACAAACTGCAAGTATTATTTCTTCCGTAAATGTTTTTTTTAATCTATTTGTATTAGCAGTTGGTTTAGTATAAAGGAAGTTTATATGTAGGTGTGCAGTTAGATCAACACTATAGTGCCCCTTTAACCAGTCAGAGGATATTACTGTGGAACATGGTGGTTGTCACAATATACCTACTTTTCTCTCATCCTAAGCTTTATGCCACAGCAGCGCTGACAAAGATGGTCGCTTTTGGGATTCCATCAAGTCATGGATTTGCAGCTTTATATTGGCTGGCGTTAACCAGGAAGTGCAAACAAAACAATTATACAGTACATTGTTAACCATTTACCTGCAGCAGGATTCAGAACCCCTGTGCTCTGGTAAGCTTTTACTCTATTTATACTCTCTTGTACATTTGCACCTCATCTATGATTAAGCGCCTGTAGCGCTAAATGCGTTAGGGGATGCATTATCCTTTGCTTTTACCTTCACTATGATGCTTGGATTTTAACGATTACCCAATAAATTTTGATGTTTTTATTGTTTTTGGATTGCCGGAGCTATTGTTTTGTTTGCATCTCTTGTGGGCTTTTTACTCTGGGGCACCCAATATTTTCTACATTGCCTTCTATACTGTGGATTGAGCGACCCTTTTCTTTTGTTAACTAGGAAGTAATTGGTGCTGATTTTCAGGTATTGGCATTAGGTAGAAATGGTGCGCTTTATAATAATATAATAAGCACACAAAATTTCTTTTCATTTATTTCCCAAGAGACTTAACTGTTCATTTTAAGGAAACCTTTTAAAACCTTTTTTTGGCTTAATTCTGTAGCTTTTGACTATTATTGCATTGTTTTATAACTGACTGTACTCCATTTCTTCATGCAGATAGTCTAAGGTGAATACATGCTTAACATTTGCTGGGCTTACGCATTCCTGTTCTAAACATAGGCTAAGTCAGTATGAAGTTGCTTACTAATGTCTATAAATGTCTTTGTAGTGGCCAAACTGTAAAATGTGGTCACGCTGAAGTCCTATTGAAGACTCAAACCATTCATACATCTTTATAGCGTAACAGATATGAAATATTGAAAATGCTCTTCATGCATTTATACTTATTGGGGAATTTAATAACCTAATGCTAAAAAGATACCATTGCTACATTGTTATTTAAAACTATGACAAATTCACAAATTGCTTTTGTTTTATAAAATATTTGTAAAGTTAACTTTTTTTTAAAATTAGAACACTAGGGTAGGTGTAAGAGTTGTTATGCAATTAGAAAGATGAGTACTTTGGTATTATGAGTAGTGGGAGGAGTTCTGTGGTATTATATGATACTTTATTTGGACTAACAGTAAATTGTTTTAAGACAAGCTTTGGAGAGATTTCCTCTTCATCAGGTCAGAGCAGTAGTAAAGGATGCACAGTTTGTAACATTCTGAGACACTGACAAACTCAGCTGGAGTAATACAGTTTAATCCATTTTTGTGTTACAATTGTTATGCACACTTTTACCAAATTATGGTAAAAAATTTTTTTTTTGTAATTGGTGTTCTAAAAATAACATCATTAGCAAACTTTTTTTACACCTGTTTTACACAACAACTATTCTTAGCTCTGAGTCCATGTTTGTAAATTCCTCTCTAGGGTTGCAGTTAAGAAGTTAGGATTCAGAAAACACCTACTGCAATACATCAAATACTTTACAGCTGCAGAAACCCCTGTAAATTGTAACCAGCGATATGTACAAAGCCAGCAGTGAAATAGGCTAGCAGAAACCCCTGCAAATTGTAACCAGCGATATGTACCAAGCCGGCAGTGAAATAGGCTAGCAGAAACCCCTGCAAATTGTAACCAGCGATATGTACCAAGCCGGCAGTGAAATAGGCTAGCAGAAACCCCTGCAAATTGTAACCAGCGATATGTACCAAGCCGGCAGTGAAATAGGCTAGCAGAAACCCCTGCAAATTGTAACCAGCGATATGTACCAAGCCGGCAGTGAAATAGGCTAGCAGAAACCCCTGCAAATTGTAACCAGTAGCAGTGAAATAGGCTATAATTGACAATATTGCAGCCACCATATTTAAATAAAAAAAAACAAACTAAAAACAAATAGCAAATTATGCACTGGAGTTCCAGAGCAAGTCAACATACAGGTAGTCCTCGACTTACGACATTGATCCATTCTTACGCGGCGTCGTAAACCAAATTTCGATGTAAGTCGGATCATACATTCATACAGTATGGTTCGACTTACGTCGCAAAACCGTGTAAGTCGGAACAAGGCATGGTTGCATGCAGTTCGACTTGTGTCACAAAACCGTGTAAGTCGGAACAAGGCATCGTATAAAGCGTCGTAACCCCAAAATGACGTAACTCGAGGCCGTCGTAACCAGAGGACTGCCTGTATAAGGAAACATCTGGCTGTGTTAATGTATTATGCTTCTTGACTAGCACAACTGTGTTTCTGTAATTAGGAGCCGCCTTCATACAGGGACAAACGTCATCCTTACTGACTGCTTTATCCACATGTGACCTATGCCACCAATGAGAGATAGTGTTCCATTGCTAATCTCTCTACCTTTAGTGTCCTTTTAAAGAAATATGCATGATTGAAAAATATTCTACCATATTTTCTAATTACCATTTTTTTGGTCTTTAGGGTCCTAGTTTTTACTATAAAATAACATAGTATATAAGGCTAAAAAAAGAAAACATTCAACCTTTGGATACCTCATCTCTTGATCACGTATTAGATGAAATTCAGTTGAATAGTAGCTGATGGGTTTTTGTTTATGCAGCTGATAAAAGATAGCCCGCAACTTCCAGATTGAGCACAAGGCAACGTGTATCCGGACTTTGACATTTTTAATAGTACTGGACAATTGGAACAGATGCAATCAACAGATGCATCAACTCAAACAATACTTACTCTTTCTGGTGATATTGGTGATGTGATCATTTTACAGTACTGAATGCAAGAAAAAATATGTTTTAGTTAGTGCAAGCTTGTCTCTTTTGTGGGAATGCTGTGTGCAAGCCTTCGCTTCAATTAAGGGGTCATTTATAATGATAAGGAAGGACCTGTCCTCAGATGTGATAATATGATGTAAATTCAACCTAAAATGCTAGCCAAGGCAACACCTCACCAGAATGCTTGTCAGATGTGAGGTGGTAGAAGTTGTGCAGAGATATGAGCGATCTTGATTCAGCTAGTATGGCTGTGCTGTACTGCTAACGTTATCAGTTTGATGCAGAGAATGCATTGAATAGTGTGGTGTGGTTATCTTAAACAACCCAACATCTCACAGTATGTAGTCATGGTATAGGATTGTGTGGTACAGTGAAGACTTGTACTCTCTGCTGAAACTAGGGTTATTATTTAATAGCTTTCGGTTGTAATTGGATTGTATGTTAGGTCATAATTAATACTACATTTTAGCAACAGAGAGTGCAACAAGCTGAGATACTAAGGAAATTTCTCAAATATAGTTCTTGGACTGACATTCATTACTTTACTACCAGTATTAATAAAATATTCCTGGGAAATGTGCCCCTTTGCTGTAGGTAGTGTTTTCATTTTTTACCTGCAGTCGTGAAACATGCTATTGGGAACATGGCTTGGGATTCAGAATTTCTCATTGTGCCGCTTATAAACAGTTGTAAGTAACTTTATCCATCGGCACCATTTCTATTTAGCTTCAAAATTACTTTCCTAATAAAGCTGCTGTTTTATGAAGCAGCAAATCAGTACCGCTGGGCCCGTAGTGCTTTCTTATAGAACTGCTGGTGATAGTATCTCATGACCACCATATTAAATCCTCATTAATATGCTAATGAACCCTGACAGCAGGTCAAATATAGAGCCTCATTATTAAAGGCCAAACAGTTGCTTATAGCTCTGAATCCACTTCCCCATGTTCTCTTATAGAACAAACTCTGTGAAGTGGTGAATATGCCATCAATTTGTGTGTGCCTGCACAGGTACTTCTACTATTGAGTAAGTAGTTGAGTGTGTTGAAGGAGCGAATGCGACTAGGTGAACTCTGAATTCACCTGCTTGACTTTGCCACTACAGACTGGCAAATTAAGGGGATGATAGCAGGGCTCCGGATTCTACTTTAATCCACCTGAATACAACACACGTCTCATCCAGCAGTGATTGCCGCTGTCCGCTAGTTTGACAAGACTAGTCGCCTCTTAGTCAGCAATTAGAAGTGAATCCGTGACCATTTTGGCTTTAAGACTAGAATTGTAGTGAAGTGAATTCATCCTTCAATCAATGATACCCTTAGTGTTTAACTGGTTGGGGACTGTCACATGGTCCATTAAATTGTGATTATCAGTAAGGCATATACTTAGTGCTTGTTTTCACACATGCTCTGTAGAAGTCAGTGCCCAAGCCACCAGCTTTCTTAGCAGGGGGAGGCTGACATGTACTTGTGAAATAATGCATGCCAAAATAATCAAGTACATGGCTTGTAAGGGAGAAACTGAGTTTATTGTGTTGCTGGCATGTAGCGCAAAATAACAAATATGATTTGTTAGGAGACTTAAGTTTTTTTTAAATGTACCTGTAAATGGTCATAAGTGTGAATTTAAGGGAACAGTAAAGGATTAACTTACAAATTGTCAAACTGCAGTTCCAGGTCTTTTTGGCCATCTGAATATTCTTGGTTCTGCAAGTATTCATTCATCCCATTAAATGTGATTTTTGTAAGTTCCTCTAAGTCCCTTCTTATGCTTATGTCATTATTGTCCATAGAAATGAGTTTTAAGTAAAATGCCATGAATTTAGAACAGCATATGGTCTGAAGCCCATAGTTATTTGCTACACTTGCAAGACCAAATGTAAATGGCTGAAGCCAATCAAATTATTTTGTAAGATGTATGTATCTTATATTGTAGTGTTTAATGCAAATTTCCATGTCTGTATTATTTTTATTCTGAGCTGTACAGAGCTGTGCATGTTTGTGGAGCGTTATAAATAAAATTATACATACAATGACATCAGAATGGAATGTCTAAAAAATAATGATCAGTTTACCTTTCCTGATCCTGTAAACAGTGCAGACACCTGGAACATTCTGTCTGTCATTAATCCCAGGTTTACCTTTTAAAATATTCTGGTTTCTTCATGTTGTTACTGAGACAGTGTGTACTATATACAGTTCCCACTTGCAGTTTTGTAGCGTATGTTATTAATGGCAATTAATTGGTCTAGATGCGTGAACCTTATATAATTTAGTTTTGAGCTGGTTATCTGATGGTGACCTCAGGTTTTCAGTCCATTAAACATGTTAAACAAAATCCATTAATTCTCCCTATCATTATCAGGCAGCTAAAATACTGTATATGTAAACAGAACATTAAAGGGTTGTTACAATAAAAAAGCATTTATTTAAAAAAAATAAACAAACAAAAACTACTTCATTCCTTATAAACTCATAAACTGCACTGGTCTTAAGAATATGGATTGCGCAGTTCTAAAAAAATAACTAAATGGGGCTAAATTTATGAAACTCTGAAAAGCTCATTTCAGCTTTACTGAGTTTAATCAGGCGAACACCTGGAAGTTTCTTGCAGTAAGCGTCACGAGATGTCTTGATACTTAACAAGAGAAACTTTTTCCATTGAAAATATCCATGGAAAGGGTTGTTATACTTTACATTAGTGTACGGTCATGGCCAAAAGTTTTGAGAATTAAGATCTGGGGAGTTTCCAGGCCATGGACCCAAAATCTCTGTTTTGTTCCCTGAG
>WMED01005858.1:0-14930 GCA_019650415.1 Pipa parva | reverse complement strand
CTTAATACTCCCAGATATTTCTTTTGAATTATGAATGACCAAGCATTGTCTGTCTATTATTTGTCTTTGGTTGTTCTGTGATGAGCTTTGGTAGTGGAATTGAGAGATCTTTTTACTCTATCTTGGCGTTTAATTACCATCTATGTAAAGTAAAGTTTAATGAGTGAAGCCTAATGGCCATGGATAGAGGTGTGGGAGCTGTAAGGCTGCTTTACCACTGTGAACATACAGCACCATATTGACATGATATAGTTAACGTCCCTGCCCCCAACCCCTCGTTTTTGCATACTCACAGCAGTTGCCTCTATGTTATAATCAGTTAAATAATTAATTAATATTAGAAGTTGCTAATAATGAACTCCTCTGTTTACAGTCTTTATCTGCATGTTAACAACCTGTCATCACCTTTGTTTCACGGATGATCATAATTAAAGGTCTACAATGAACCTGATTCCATTTTCCAAATTTAAATTTATCAAAAAAATGAAATCTTGCTATTTTGTAGATAGTGCTAGACTTTACTAATTTGGCTCCATCATTTACTGGTTAGGGAATAATTCAATATCTGTTTATTGGAAGAACAAAGTGTAAAATGATCACTTGGAAGTCCATAGTGAAATTCTGATTTCTCAGTACATTTATTTACCCATCCAATCACCGCTGTTAAATGACTTCGTTTTGTAATATACATTATCTACTTATTTTCAGTTATTTTTTTTAGCCTACTTCTTACAGAAGCCCCTCCTCTTCCTCCTACATCCTCTTCAGCTAATCAATGTGAAATTTCATTCTACAGACTTGATCCCCAGGCTTAAGAATTCTGAAAAACCAATCAGAAAGAAGCAGGTGTTTGGAAACTCTGTGAGGTGACACACCTGCAGGGTTCTGATTGGTTATTCAGAATTCCCAAGTCTTTTCATTTAAATCTCCAACCTAAAGTGTAAGTAAACCCTATTTATAGTTTGCCCCATTAAGGTATTGTAAATTGGAAAAATGATTAATGAAATCCTCACTCATCTTTTCACTCTGCAGCACTTGTTATCCTTCTGTAAAATATTCCTCCTTCCTGTAGAGTATGAGGCCACGCCCCCTCCCCTCTCACATTCTCTGTCTTACAAACTGACACTGTCCTAGTCAGAATTCAATGCTGCAGGGCTTGTAGCAGTGAAAGGAAAGTATCAGATTACTAAACATGCACTAGCAGAATGAGTCATTGTGTGACCTCATTAGGGGGCGGAGCTTCTTGGCACTATACAGGAAATGTAAGACATACAAATGCTGAGGAGAAAGGGTGCAGGATTAAGAGGTGAGAACTCAAAAACACAAAACCGTTTTTAATTTTCAATGTTTATGTTTATGTTTCTACATTATAAATATAATATATATGTATAGTTTGGTCAATAACTTTACTTACACTTTAAGATTGTGAAGAGAGAGAAGGAGCTTCAGTAAGTAACTGGCTATAAATTGGTAAAGAATGGAAAACAATAAATTTTATACTGAGAAAAAAAAGATTCCTTGAACAGTGAAAACTTAAGATGTAGAACACAAGCGTCTCCTGAGATCTTGATTCTAAATGATTTCTTTTCCCACCTTCTCCATTTTTGTCTGTTTTTTCTGTGTTTTTCGTGGTTTGTGTATGTGTCTGTACAGGTGGAGAAGCCTAACATTCCAACTCCAAAACCAAAAAAGACAGCGACGACGCCGACAAGCCATAAACCCGTGAAAAAGTCCAAAGAGAAACAGATCGCTTCCGGACGGACTTCTAAGAAGAAAGGGACAGAGACCTCTCCCACTGCCAAGCCGGAGGACAAAGAAAAAAGCAAAGAAATGAATAATAAACTGGCTGAGGCAAAAGAGTAAATTCATAGCACTTATTACTTATTACTCTTTTATTATTTGTAAGGTCGGAGGCCCACGAAATACATTAGAGGCTTGGACTCTGCTGAGGCTCTGATTGTATGAAACGTGTTCCTTATGAGAGTAGTCATCATTGAGAAGTCTTTGGGAAAATGTATCAGATAGCCAAGGATCTAGCAATGATGTGTGTGAGTTTAAAAAAAAAAAAAGAAAAAAAGATTAAAGGGGAAATATACCAGATTTTACGGTATGTTTAATCTTCCATTTATTTTACTTTAAGAATAAACTAAATCCCCTAATAAAAGTGGATCCACCCTTTCATACTGTACATTAAAAATATGAAGACCAATTACAAACTCGTTTAGAATGTCATGGACAACATATTAACAGATAAAACTTTAAAAGATACTAACAAATAATTCCAAGGTGATTAAACCCAACAAGCTACAATCTTTTCTACGTATAAACCCTTCATTGTGGTTTTTACCCTTTAAAAGAAGACAAAGTGCACAGCATAGTCTCACAATCCACAATGGCATGTATACACACACAAATGGACACAACTAATAATATTTCTTTATTTGACTGAGGTACACCTGGTGGACAGAAATAGAATGAACTATCATTCTATTCTTCAGATTGCAATAGAAATTGTCTAGCTTACTTACATGATTACCGGCACATATACAATGTTGAACACGACACCACCGCTGTTTTCAAACCACTTTAAGGAATGCAAATGGAATATAATCCCTACTTATAAATGTGGTACAATCCCCTATAAATTTAAAGAAGAACTAAAGCTCATTTTTTTTTCTAGGGGGCGATTCTTCTTCTTTAAGATGAAACCGATCTTCATCTCTTCCGTTCCAGCATCATGATCCACTTCACTTCCTGCTTTCTCTTCAACATCAGTGATGCTCAATCTGCTTCTGAGCATGCTCAGAGAACAAAATAAAATCACCGGTGTTGAAGAGGAGGTGTGAACAAGATGAGGATGGCGATGCTGTAACAAAAAAAAAAATAAGAAGATCAGCTTTATCTTGAACCAGGAGTCAGGGCTAGAAGATTGAGGTAATTGGGAAGTATTTCATGTCTTAACAACTACCCCTAGAGAAGAGTAGATTTAGTTCTTCTTTAAATGATGAATGAAGGCTAATCGAGAAGGAATTGCTCTAGGTGCTACAAACGGTCTCTATGCCAGACATGCCTCTGATATTTTATATGATGCTATGTGAAATAATCAAGTGGGTGTTTAATTGTTCTTGTGCTTGAATGCTGCTCATTAGTGATAATAGTTAAATGGGATAATCTTGTTCCGTGATACTAGAGAAGAATCAGTGGGATGTAAGATGACGCAGAAAATGGTATCTACTTGTTTGGGTTAGGACTAGGTAGTTCAGCTGTGCAAAATTTTCTCCCAGGATCCTCAGTCATCCTTATGTTAGAACATCATTCCTGAAGTCCCATCATAAATATCAGTTGTGACCCATTGTAAATATCTGACGGAACACAGTACTTGTGTTCTGAAGAACCATATGATGTGTTACACTTTTATTTCTGTCAACCCTTTAGCAACGAAATGGTAGTATAAGCATTGGTAGCCTTATGCAGATGGAGTGCAGAGTATTTCCAATTCTGCAGCATAGTCATGAAGATTTTTTGGTTAGAGCTTCATTTTATTGAACAAAGGTTTCAAGTAAGATTGAGTCCCCCGTCACGTCCAAATTCTCTGATTCTCCTTTCACTAACATATATATTAAATTATAGTGAAGTGCGTCCTTGATTATAATAATGCCTTTTTTATTAAACCAATCTATAAACTACCAGGTAGACCTCATGTGACATGGTAGACCTCATGTGACGTGGTGGACCTCATGTGACGTGGTGGACCTCATGTGACATGGTGGACCTCATGTGACGTGGTGGACCTCATGTGACGTGGTGGACCTCATGTGACGAGGTGTACCCCATGTGACGAGGTGGACACCATGTGACGAGGTGTACCCCATGTGATGAGGTGGAACTTATGTGACGATAAATAGTTAATAGAATCCTTATTACCCATGGGAAGTATATTGATATACTAAATGCCAATCACATGGGATGTATACAAATAATAATTCAAACGATATAGATAAAGTTTGTCCTTTTGACTTTGATAACTACTATATCGGTAAGACTGTAATTATCTCCTAAAGGAAATCTCAGGATATCCCAGAGATTTACCTCTAGAAACATTTTAAAAGCTGTTTCGTAATGTGTCAGTTTGTTAAAGACGGCTTAAAATGTTTTGTTTTTTTTTAATTTTATAAGAGTTTAGCTACTCTACACTTTCTTTATTACAATGGCCAGTCCATTATGTGTCTTTTCCCTCTATATACAAATAACAACTTCATTCAGTTTTTCCTGCAGGTACTGAATGTTGTATTGCTGTTCCGCCTTACAATTCTTCACTTACAGAACCAGAACTATTTTAATGTCTATCCATAAGGGCCTCTCCATGAGTTTCTCCCTATTGCTTTCTCATCTGTGACAACTCATAAAAAAATTCACTTATCTGTGCCATTGTGCCACCTACCACAGGCCCCCATTGACTTAACTGTGCCACAGGCCCCCATTCACTTAACTGTGCCACTTCTAACGTTTGCTTCCAATTTTTTCATCTGACATTTTACCATGAGAAAAACACCCATGGACCTACAGTATTTTTCTTTCAGTAAAAAAATCAAATCCAATGTGTATAGTTGAGTCTTACCCTAACCGAACCTCTTTGTCACTGAGGGCCAATTAGGTTGGACATTTCATTTGTATCAAGGATAGCCAAAGTTGTTGGTTTGGTTCCACAAGAGCAAAAATGTTAGGCTGAAGGAACACAGCAATAGGTTATTTCAGACATAAGGGAAAAAAAATATACGATCCAATAAAACCACAAGGTCCTCTGTGGGAGACAATAGTGTCTGGGATTCTACATGATAGTCTTCCGTGTAGAAGCTAAACTTGGTTAATTTCTCTGCTAAATCCCCAGCTGGCAGCCTGATAGGGAAGATGGTACCTCAGTAAAATTAGAGTATACTGTATGTTTCTAGAGCATACATAGAGTTTATGTTCAAATAGCAGATTTTATTAATTAACATATAGTGGGGAATTCATCAACAGGTAAAAATGTTCTGCAGAGGTCAACTAACCCACAGCAACCAATCACAGTTTAGCTTTCATTATGGCTGCTCCATTCTACCAGTGAGTACTAACAGATGATTGGTTGTTACGGGTTACTAGACCCTCTTAATAAATTCCCCATATAGTTTAGAGTATCAGTCCCAGGTAGACCATTTTCAAGATAAAAGTAAGCACAGAAAATGGGAATAAGTAGGGTCACTGCAGAATAGTCATCATATCTTCATCATTGGACCCAAGCAGAAGTCCTTGCTTGTTTGGTTACTGTTGGGTCAAAAGTGAGATCATGATGGTTCTGTACAAGGATGATCCTTCCGTTCTGTTATAATCTGAAATGACATAATATGGGAAAATAAAGCTAAGATCCATCTGTTCTTATGCTGTGGTTGGGTCTTCACGCGATGTATCTTTGTATATCTTTAGGAAGAGGAAACATCTATTTATTTCCATATTTTGTGCCCTTGTATCTTGATAGTGGCGCTTAATAGTAGTTTGTGTTTGCACGTGTGAATTAAAACTATATGCAAACACACAGGTATATAATAACTTATTATATTATTGTATCTCATCCTTGTTTGGAAGGTTGGCATTATATTTCTGTGAGAGCGTTAAGGGAACAAAATGCTGTATATATTAAAAAAAAAAAAATTAAAGGAGGAGACTATCAAACACATCAAAAGAATGAGAAAAAAGTAAGAAAATTGGTAAATTCTAGGAACAAGAAAATCCCACCGAGATTAGGTGAAGCTGGTTGTCATAGCAACCTCTTAGTAATGGAACAACCGATGTGTAGGAGCTTGTTAATTCGTGTGATGCGTATCGTTCACTGTGTACTGAATGCCAAAAGCAGCGCTGAGTTTTAATTGTTACAATTAGTATGTGGATGGGCACTGCACTTATTTGTATGACAATTGTTGTACTGCAAAATGTGAACATACCTCTGTTGCAATTTCTTTTTTTCAGAATGTGAAATCTGGTACCTGCTGATGTGTCAGTACACGTTGTTCTGTGTACCTAAAAATGCATGATAACTGTGGCAGAGATATTTATTAGTCTCATGAGAATAAATGTTACTGTTTAGATCACACATTCATCCCACAATTGGCTTTTTATTTCTCTCTTCTCAGTGTTTTAAACCTGCGAGCCATTAAACCTGCGAGCCATTAAACCTGCGAGCCATTAAACCTGCGAGCCATTAAACCTGCGAGCCATTAAACCTGCGAGCCATTAAACCTGCGAGCCATTAAACCTGCAAGAAACCATGTTGATTTTACACTGCTGCTGTAAAACGATAGCTCTATTTAAACTCCGCCCCCACCAAATCATATCTGTGCAATTTACTGCGCCACAAATCTGAAATTTGGGACTTATTCATGAAAGTACAAACAGCCACCTCAAGGCTGGAATTCGCATTCATTTGCCATTTCTCTATATTCTGGTATTCAGAAAACTCTGGGATGTGCGTCCAATTTTGAAGCTTACTACGGTCGCTGACTTACAGAGTTCACGCCACTTTTACTTGAAAATGCACAGGTAATTCGTGTATTCATCTGGAGTCTGTGGCAGTAGCGGATTCGGCAAGGCGCACTGTGTAAAATTTACCAGTTTTATTTTGCCAGATTAAAGTGGTGAATTATGCTGCTGATGGCTGGACTCCTACTTTCCAAGTGACTACGCCGCACTACGCAGGAAACCGCGACCAGCGCTGTTCGTTGCTTCGCTAACAGAAACTGCCACTTGGTGAACAAGGAGTAGTAAAATCGCGGCTAATGGAGCATAGTGTTCTTAAGTCAAGCATCAGTAGTTGAATTCTCACTTTGATGAATAAGCCCCAAAGGTACCAAGAAAATGTGCTTTCTACTAAGTGCACAAAGATGGTAGTGAGGTATTATGCTTCCAATTAATTGATGCTACCACAATGTTTTTCTACACATATATCACTAAAATGTAAAAGATATAACTCAACTGATTTTACATTTTAGTTTCTTTGATACTGTTAATGACTATAGCAGCAACCCAAATGAGTAAACTAAAATGAGTGGGGGGGAGAGTAAACCTTTAATCCCCTTAAAATGTCCCATAATGCCTTTGTAGTCCCAACATTACATCTGATTTAACAAAGATTAAAATTGTGAACATTTACTTCTTAATTTGTATCTACAGATTCCTAGGGGCGAAATTTAATAAAAACGAAAATATCGATATAGCAAATATCGGTTAAAAAAAAAAATCGGCCGATATCGATATTTTCTATTTTATTTAATTTTGCCCGTTAGAGTAGGTAAGTGACAGGGGAGGAAACCTTTGTTAAATAAAAAATAAACTTCTGGGATTATTCATCAAAGCCCAAACAGGCGCATAAAGATCCACAATCGCGCTCATTAGCCACTTCTCTGACATTGCGTATTGGTTATTTTCTGCGATGCGCTGAATTTGAGACCAATTTCACAGCTTACATCAGATGCAAATATACAGAGCTCTCTCCATAACTTTGAGGACGAATAAGAAATTTGCTTTTATCATATGTCAAAGTGTGAATCCGCTTGTGCCGAATTTGCTGATTGGACTTCACCAGATTGAAGTGGAGAATTAGGGAGCTGGTGGCAGGGTTACATAAAATCAACACTTAAAATATAAAGAAAATATAGCGACCAACTAGTAACATGATCTAGGGACGGTGTGGCATTGAAAGGGATGTAAAAACCACTTGTAGTATTATAGGGGGCTTTAATATAATGACAGTAGGGATGTTGTCCTTATTTATAATCAATAGTATTTTGAAATTAAGGAACTAATTCTCATTCTGAATAGGGGTGAGTCTTATTGGGGAAGGGTAATTATACTTACCAATCACCTCCCTCGCTCCATCCCCTGTGATCCTCTTCACTTCCTGCTTCCTCTCCAACATCACTGATTCTTCTTTCTGCACATACTCAAACTGCTTCTGCGCTTCCTCAATAAGTGGTGTTTAAGAGGAAGTGAAGAAGACAGTGACACTGGAACAGAAGAAAAAAAGGAACAGTTTTTCTTGATGCAGGAGGCAACGCCGGAGTAAAGGAGGTGATCGCTAAGTATAATTACTCTCCCCCAAGCTGACAAGAATTCACTTTGCTTATCAAATCCAGATTTTGCTGAATTAGCCCCTGACTTAACACCGTTTGCATTGTCTGTTATTAGGACACCAAGTTAAAGGGTGAGTAATTGTGACTTGGTCATTTCTCCTACCCTGCTGGAAATTAAAGCTTTCACTGCTATGTAATAGGACAACCAGTTATTATTAATACAAAATGTAAAGTGACACCACAGAGGTAAAGTTAAATTCTTAAAGGAGCTGAGAAGACTAATCTTTTTAGGGGGCTTATTCATAAAAGTCTGAACAGTCGCGTAAAGGTAAGAATTCACATTCATTCACACCTTCCCCATCTTGGCTTAGTCGTCAACACTGCCATGTGGCGAATATGCCACTAATCTGGACGCTAATGATGGCTGCAGACCTATGGAACTCTTGACATCATTTGCATGCACATGCGCAGGTTAATTCACCTATTTGTCAGCAGTAGGAGTCTGTCAAAGGCGCAAATTTGCCGAATTTATGGGGTTGATGGCAGGGCTCTGGTGTTAAGGCAACTGTTCATTCAAATGTGACAATTAAGACTGTGACCAAGTGACAACATGAACTAGGGACAATAAGCCTCTAGTGGAACATTGTGAGGATAACATCACTGCACTGGGGAAATGCGAATTTACTCCACATGCTACTACTGGCCGACTGACTACATCGCAATACAATAGAAACCGCATCCAAGGCTGTTCGCTTTGGGAATTCACTGTTCATTGAACAAAGAGAAGTGTATTTGCAACTATCGAAACGCAACGACCAGAAATGACACAAAGACACTTCGGCAGTTGAATTCAGACTTTGATGAATAAGCCCCATTGGTCTGTCGCAGCACATTTATCAAGGATTTGCTAACAAAATGGGGGATTTATATCAAACTATTGCTAAATAAGGCAAAAATATCAATACTGCAGATATCGATCAGGTTGAGAGAGGGCGTAAACCCATTGTTCCCTATGGAGATGATTTTGCAGTTTTTTGTTTTACGTCAGATAAATTTCCCCTAATAAAGAAAGATCAGGGGGCATCAGTCATAAATGGTACGGGGACTCCACTGGAAACAAAGTGTGCTGGATTTAATGCATCGATACGTTTCCATAACGATAGATTTTATTCGCCACTATGTAAACTGGTCAGAACTGTAAATGCAGCGAACAGAAAATAATGGCAACGATGGATTGAATATCACCTTGCTAAATCCCCCCAGTGTGTTGCTGCCTTCGTTATATTCTGTCAATTGTCACTTTAAATTCTCTGCAATTCCACATTGTCACTTAACTCTCTTGTTATTGCTGATTTTAATACATTTCATGGCAAAATCATTCTGCTTGATAAATATTCCCCCAAATATTTCTGAGTTTACATTTAGCATTAAAACCATTATTTGTTATATATTGGCTAATAATACATACTATACGATACCTTCAGCTACCACCTGCTAAAATCATGCACTGTTGCTTTAAGACGATGTTTATTTGCTTGGTAGAATCATTCAGCAATGTAAGTCAAGCAGATGGTCAGTTTCATAACAAACCAAGCAGAAAACAGCATCGGCCGGATCCACTTTACTTAGGCTAAATCTATACCCTTTGCTTTACATACTAAAGTGCACTGGCTTTCTATGAAAAATACATTTTTACTGCAGATGTAATAGTATTTTATATACAGCAGAGTTTTTTTTAATAATTCAATTGTTCCCCCCCCCAAAAAAAACCTTTAAAGGGGCTTATTCATCAAAGTCCAAACAGTCGTGTCAGGGTTAATTAATTAGTTCACATTAATCCCTCACTTCCCTCTTCTTGACATACTCAGCAAACACTACGATGTGGTCGAATACATGACTAATTCGAACGCTAACGATGGTCGCAGGCAAATAATTAAAACCCACAACTAAATAATTATCAAACAGCTCTGTTTACACTTACAAGAATAAATGTAAACACCTATATTTCCTTTAATACGTTCATTATTGGGAAGAAAGAGTAATGCTGTAACTTGTATGTATTCAGTGGGTCTGTACTTAGATTATTTCAGCAATAACAATCTGAAACACGGAGATTATACCATAAATGTCTACAGGCAGAAAAGTACTGCAACATATTCTTTCATAACACTAAAGGTAAACATTGTGCACCATTATCTCAATGAAGGAGCAAAATGGAGCAAGTATGGCTGGCTACATCCAATGTTTGTTTTTTCTCCCAAGATCCTCTTTTTTTCCCAGCAGGCAACCCCTTGTGTTTGGAGAATGTGGTATAACAGCACTTATACTGTACATAATAAAGAAGAAATACATTGTAAAGAATTCAAGGTCAGTTTCATTTTCTTGACAGTCTTCCTCTTTGGACTCCGTAGCCTAAAGTTATTCCTGACACTCTATCGTTATATAATGCTTATTACAACTGTTTTTATACTTCAGGTTAGTTGATATTGCAACACATTTGATGTCAAGATGTCCATGTAACTCAACAGTTAAAATTTTACTGGCAATCTGCAACTTCCAAAAGAAGCCTATTTCATATTAACTGTCGCTAACTGGGGAACACACCATAGGGCAGATATACTCAGTCACTGGTATTCCTAATTCTCCTGCTTGGGGTGGGAAATGCTCATCTCTAGTTAAATCCCTAACTCTCACCTCTAAGGTGAGCTAACATACAAATTTACATTCTACTATTTTCAGGGATCCTTTCACTGCTAGGGTGGGAAGAAAAGAGAAGAAAGGTTCTGTATAGGGAGAAATATACAATGTGTTTGATCAGACATGATGAAGATCAGATGAAGGCCAGCCAAGGGCATTTAACTCCCAAGTTCCCTGCTTTGGACCAGACATGGGCAATCCAATCCAATGCTCCCAGATGAAGGGCAGACATGGGCACTTCGCTCCCAGGCTCCCTGGGTTGGACCAGATTTGGGCAATTCAATTGAAAGCTGCAAGATGAAGGCCAGACATGGTCACTCAAAGCCCCAGTTCCTATCGGAAGGACAAATATGGGAACTATCAGAGGAAAGGCAGTCATGGTCAAAGTTCCCAGGTCAAAGCAAAATATGGGCACTGAATCCCAGAGTTTGACCCGACATGGATACTCCAATCCCAGGCTCCCAGTTGGGCATTGGTCATTCCAACCCTAAGCTCTCAGGTGAAGGTCAGGCAAGGGCACTTCAATCCCCAGCAAACAGGGTAGGACCAGACAGGGGAACTCCACTACCAGGCTCCCGAAAGATGGCCAGATATGGGCACTCCAATTCAAGAGTCCAAAGGTAAGGCCAGTAATAAGCACTCCAATCTAATTGGAGCCAATTGTTCCACAGTACTGAGCATAGTCAGGAAAATAGTAGCAGTGGAATATTACATTCATCATGAATGGTAGTTTTATAGCAAAGTGATGTCATCTTAACATGAATCTGTTTAAAGGAGACAGTAGCACCATAACTACTTTTTACATTGATTGCAACATACTGGCAATAGGCATGAATTATAGAGAGGACAACGTAACTGTTTTGTTATGTTTTGGTTGCAGGTGTTGTTGACATAAAATATCTGCATAAAGTGCAACAATTATTCTTAATTCAACAGCAAACAATTCCTAAGCTCATGTTGGCACTTGGGTCCATCAGTTTTAAAGAATGTTGAGTAAAACATTACCGGAATAGTAACAGGAAAGCACTCTAATTCTCCACTTTTGCATTATACTAAGAAAATGTGCAAACAATCTTTTGTTTTGTTTTTTAAAATATTTTCCTTTTTGTTCTGTTCTAGTTACCGGATTTGTGGCTACCCTCGGCACATATAGTATTATTTTAATTTAACATTGATTAATTCTGCAGTATGGAGTCAAATTCATTCCCATTCTTCAGCCTTAACCTCTTGCAAAGTAACTCCCAGGTTGTGGCCACCAGCTTAACCGCCAACTGGTTGCAGATAAACAGAGCAGAACTGATAAGAAACAACAGAACTATAAAATTACACAGCACAGAGGAAGATTTAGTAGGTAGGATGCGTTGATGTAGGAATAGTACAACTATAACAATGAATGGGACATGGAAGAATGGAGAAGCTGAGACTCTACAGCACAAGTGTAGAAACAGAAATACTGTAACCTAACACGAAAGGCCAAGAAAATTAGGGGCAGCTGGCTGAACAGGATGGCACTAATGGGAGTCCAGGGGGGATAGTCAAGAGGAGGAAAGTACCCCTCTCCTGGATGACCACCTTGGACCATGGCAGGAGTAATCCTAGTCTCCTGATTCACCCCACTGTCCTGCCCTAAATGTCTAATGGATGGAATTTTGAGCAGTAAGTCTTGATGATTTTGCCACTTCAACAGTGCTCGACAGGCAACAGTCCCATGTACACGCATACAAAGTAATGCAAAGAGATACATAAGTCCCCGACCATCATAAGGGGTCAAATTGGTTGGGAATTCACCACAGTGATGAGATTGCTGAATATGCAAATTTGGACAAGTGGCAAATCGATGCAAATTCCATCCCGTACACAAATGTTAGGATTTATGAATAAGCCCTACCTTGTTTACATAGCTTGTACAAGATATGCGTAAGCTAACACACCCTTTCATAGCATGCATCACTCCTTACGTTAACTGGATCTGGAGGGTGAATAGATCATACCTTATTCTCTCTTTATTTCATATGATCATTTCCACTTTTCTGAAAATCTTAACAGGCTTACCGTACAGTCTTCTCCTTCCATTTCCAAGCTGCCCATGTTTAGTATCGGAGATTTGGAGGAAACATCTTACCTTAATGGAGAAATTTGGATGAAACCTGTATAAATGAAGGCTAAACTCGTTGGCCACCACAAGGCTATAAAGATTGACAAAGCTTTGTCCTTCCTCATTTTATTGAGAATTTAGGGTATTTATTAGCATGGGGGGGGGGGAAATATGAATGCTAAAGGGAAAGACCAAATGATGGAGAAAGCAAATGTCCTCCAGACCTTCTGATTTTAATACTCAATTATCCAGGGTTGAAGAAGCCCGAAAACTTAGAAGGATTTCTCCTACTGGCTGAAGGGCCAAGAGTCCTTCATTGCTTCTTGGTTTTTTTTAGATGTTTGTTCTTATTTCCCCTGAAACAGCTGGTTCCTACATTTTCAAAAGGAGCATCTGCTTTGAGACTTCTTCAAACACTGATCTCAATGATTTGATATTGGTTCATGGGCCTCTCCTGTCCTAAGGTAGAAAGGCCGATAGAAGAACAGAATGTAATAGAATCCGATTTTTGAGCAAATATGCTAAAGGGATCTGCAAGCAGCTTCAGCCAGGCTCATATTTATCAGCCAATTTAACTGCATCAAAAGAAACTTCAGTAGAGTAGAGTAGGTTTTCAATTTTCACCTTTTTCGGGGGAGCCAGAAGGGATCTCTTTCCAAATCATAAAATGAACGCTCCCCACAGTTAATTCGAATAGGGAGAAGTCTCCATTAGCTTCTCTTCCCAAGCTAAAATGGTCAATCCCTAACAATAATTTCAACAGGAGACGCACACCAGCCACTTTTACGTGTAAACAAATGTTATTGGTAAATTTCAGACTGCACAATATTCTGGGGGCTTCTCCCCTCCATCAGGCACCTGACTGAGTCATGGTAGAGACTATGTAAGAGGTACTGCTGCTGGGATCAGCCAAGTTTTCCCAAATCCAATCTCAGACCATCATTTAGTAAATAGTTTAGAAAATAGTTCTGTTTATGTGAATCAGTTCCCTTTCTGGGCATTTCACAGCCTGGGTATTATTGATCATTATTCTGTAGAAATAGGGAAGGTGTGTAAGGACAGGTGACCAGTGTATGAATGTGAAAATACCTTAGTAGACATAGCATTTTGACAAGCTGAAAACAGTAAGACTAGTTAAATGACAAGAGCCCTGGACAGATGTAAAGTACCCGGGTTGACATCACTTTTTGTTTACTTTTTTCACAAATTCGCACCACTATGCCTCTGCTACTGTTCAAATGATTACAACTTACTATGCATCTAATAGCGCCTGCCACCATTTGCTTTTTCACCAAGCCAGTCTGCTGTTTAGTAAGTAAGGGGCAGCAAATTTGTGTCTGTCAGAGCGAAAGGATGATAATTTGCTATGCCTGGGGAATCTGAATTTTGATAAATAACCCCCAATTATGTTTCCTGCAAAAGTACTGTGTTGTACCCACAGATTATCTTAAATGCATTTCTTGATGGTGCCAATGGATGCCCTTACTAAGGATTACATATGATATAGCTGCATAGATGCATTATTGGCAGACTGTAGGGTTACTGGAAGGCAAATTGACCTCTTGTGCCCAGGGTAAAAGTATGAAAAGCACCCCTTCTCTACCCAATGCTTACCCCTACATCTACTTAATTTAATCCAGAAGGAATGCAAGGTTCATATCAGGATATTTGTCATTTATTACATAAAACCTTACTTCGCACTTTACTTTAGAGCAGATTGTTGTAACACTTTTGTGCTGACTGAAAATGATACCAAAAACCACATTACAGCGCATCAAAACAAATTTGTTTCAAGACTAAAACCACAGACCTTTATAACTTACTGCAGCAATTACATAAGACATGTTTCATCAGCAAAATAGTAACATAGTCCCATCAGATCAGCCTGTTATTCAGCAATGTTGATCCAAAGGAAAGAAAAAGCCCATGAGGCAATGAGGAAATTATTCATTCCTCATATTAGGGAAAAACTTAATTTTCGACTCCAAACATGGCAATCAGAATAATTCCCTGGATCAAGATCCCACCTCCAGTTATCC
>WMED01005857.1:0-18786 GCA_019650415.1 Pipa parva | reverse complement strand
TTTTTTTTTTTTGCTCTGACTCGTGTATAAGTCGACTGTACTATTTGAAATGACTTTTTTAACTAAAATATATACGTATATACGGTAATCACTGTAATGACCTTTAGGCCTCATCAATCATGTTTGTATATGAACAGCATGGAATGCACGATATTACAGAGGCTGGGATTCGGGAAAGGTAACTTGTGTGCAGGCGTTTCATTACACATTAGGCAATAATGTCCAGGAGAGGGCACCTTTTTATGGAAAACTGGAGGGTACACACCACACACATATATTTCCTGGTGGGGAGTTTTTGCAGCACAGTAACACATCACTATTTAAAGGAATACTCTGGGCAAAATTGAAAAAAAAACACATTTGCTAATTACTAACTTTTAGTAAATAAGTTTTTTTTTTTGTTTGTTTTTTTTTTCAAATTTGGGCAAAAAAAAGTTCACTTTCTTACCTGTAAAGAAGTGCTGTCCAGCACTTCCGTGTTGTAGACTCCATCTTCATTCTCTACTGGTGACTCTATGGCAGCGGTACTCGCGGCCATCCCACGGGGGTCGAGAACCGCTGTGGTACCCGGAAGCGACCGCAGGACCCCGTGACGTCAGGCAAAAATGTCACCACGTGATGCGCGTACGTGATGATGTTCAGCCGAAACGTCATCACCGGGGGTCTCGCGACCCACAAAAGGTTGAGAACCGCTGCTCTACGGCATCCCGAGTCTGCAGATCCTGTCTGAGAAGCGCAGGCCTCTCCAGCCATGCTGATAGTGAAGCCCCGCACCGGCATTTCCTAATAGTCACATTGGAGAGCATGCATGTCATCAAGGAATAATGCATTGCATTGCAAAGCAGCTATACATGGAGGGAAAATATGAAAACACCTCATAGGCTATCCTGTGAGCCATGGCCCAGAAACCCCCACCCCTGCTGCTGCTGTTGTGTGGGGAAAACTATCTCTCTCCTGCCACCAGGGCAAAGAACATGGAAGCCCCTATATAAGGCACCCACTTTTCAGTTTTATTGTAAAATAAAGCACCTGGAATATCTGTGTTAATGTTGACATTTAAAATGCCCACCAGTTTTATGCTAGAGTGCCCCTTTTTAAAAACATTTTACATTATTTTTAGGCATAAATTTTAAAAAAAGCTTAATCCCTTTTACCATTAGTGCACAATTTTCACTATACCTAAAACAATGCAAATGGCCTACAAGTACCAAGTAATATTGTCAACAGCTGATGTCATTGTAAAAAAATAAATAAATAATGACAGACTATGTGATGTGCCAGTTCAAGTGAGATAATTACCAAGAGGTTGATGGTAGTTGGCATGGGTGCATGAGCCCACAACAATACTCTTGGGTGGAAATTTATAAAGGTTTTTTGACTGATTTTATTGCCATGTCAAAAGTGACTTTTTGATACATTTTTTCTACATTGAAAAGTTGTTTTCATTCCTATAAAAATCAAAATATTACAGTTTCCAATAAAAACCTGTTGTTGTTTTTATTATTATTATTATTATATTATTAACAATGTCATTCAGTGACCTCTTCTGTAGTCCATGGTTCAAGGATTTACCTTTTCTCCAAAGGAATTGCAATGTTCATGACGTGTTAGTCTGGGGTTTTTTCTGTGTTAAGAAATTGCAACTTGTCATGAGTTAGCAGTTTCAGTGTACTAAATAAATTACATTTCAGCAACTTTAGAAACCTGCTTGTTTAGAAAACTGTAAAGAGGAATATCACTGTCAGCATGAACCAAATTTTGTATGGCAGACATGCTCATTCTTTTTCTGGTTTTACACATATAGGGCAGATATACTAGTTTTTTCTTTGAATGCTCTCTATTGGTTATATTTGCTTACCAAATGGCCCTACCTGTCTATGTAGTATTGCAGCAAGAAAAAAAACACACACATGAAATTGTTTGTTTTTCAGTACGGTATCATTATACTTAAACAGAGGTTAAAGGAACAGCAACACTCACAAATAAAAATGCCTATATATATATATATATATATATATATATACATATATATATATATATATATATATATATATATATATATATATATATATATATATACACTGTATGTATGTATATATACAGTGTGTATATATATATATATATATATATATATATATATAGTAAGCAGGTGTATGGAAGAATGATCGATGGAGTGTATGTACCACTGAGGTTATTCGTAGCAGTGGCATAGAAATCCTGGTAAGAGCTGTGCCTGGCAGTATTAAACTGCCAGTGTTGTTCTTTAACTGGAGTTTGGGACCAGGATTTAGGAAGGGCTTAAGAGCTTGGGAGGGAAGGCCACTCCTGTACTCCATACCAGATTTTCCCCCTAATATATTTACCTGACCTGAATAAAGCAGGTAAAAGCTGTGCTAGCGAGTGAGAAAGCTAGAGAGAGAAAGAGATTGAGAAAGTCAGACTGTTGCAGCTCGGGCGTGGACCCCATCTGATCAATCCAACTGTTAACAAATATAAAAGCATTTTGTGTCTTCTGATATTAACCAGTGATTCTAGAAACCATTGATTGATTTAGTTTTGGACTGAAGAAAAGCATTTTTTTTTTTTTTTGTGATCTGGAAAAATTTGTATTGTGGAAACGACTTTTGTGTACTGGATAATAAACTGGACTATACGTTTATTTTTTTTCATTGGCCAAGTGTTTTGGTGTTTTCTTTTCACATAGCACAGATCCAGGTTTACAATATATATACTATTATTATTTATTTGTTCTTATATAGTGCTACTATTTTACGCAGCGCTTTTACAGATTCATCTTTCACTTCAGTCCCTGCCCCATGGAACAATCTAGTTTCCCTATTTTGTCACACAGACATGTGTATGTTTTTGGTAGGAATTGAGGAATGATGATTTTCCTGAGGAAACCCACGCAAGTGTGCGGGAAGAACATACAAACTCCATGCAGATGAAGTCCAGGATGGAATTGAACTTAGGACCTCAGCGCTGCAAGGCAGCAGTGATAAACACTGAGCCACCGCAAATATATATGTATATACTGTGTGTGTCATTCATCAAGAATTGGGGGGCGCGATTTCATTACTCCGCCTAGGGCACAAAAAAACCTTCGCCCGACCCTGCATTTATAGTTACTGTATATTCAAACTATGTTTTTAAGAAGTCTACATTTTTTTATAGAAAGTATATTATTAGCTATTCAGCTCTTAAATCAGGCTTTTGGGCACATGTCCTGTATATTCGTGAAAGTGCTGTGTTTGAATAACTACTATGCCAAATCCAAATACTGTATTTTCCGGCGTAGAAGACGACTGGGCGTATAAGACGACCCATAACTTTTCCAGTTAAAATAGAGTTTGGAATATACTCACCATATAAGACTACCCCTCTTCCAAGGCAAATCCTGCTTGGATTGGTCAGCTCTCCCTCCCTGTCTCCAAGATTATCAGAGCACCATCACACTGTGCTGCCCCTACAAGTCCTACCCTCTGAAGGAGGGGGGCGCTATCTTAGTGCTCGCCCCCCTCCTTTTCTCTCTCCCTATCTAGCTCCTCTGTTGCCCAGCTGTCTGTGCTCAGCGCTATAGCGTTTCCTCTCCCCAGCAATGATTAAACTTCCTGTCGCTCACAGGAAGTTACATCAATGTTGGGGGAGGAATGCTGTAGCGCTCAGCACAGACAGCCAGGCAACAGAGGAGCTAGATAGGGAGAGGGAAAAGTGATACCCGGCGTATAAGACGACCCCCAACTTTTCAGATGATTTTCATGGGTTAAAAAGTAGTCTTATACGCCAGCAAATACAGTAGTAATTTTTCATTTTTTGTAAACAACAAAAATACGAAAGCAAAGCGGCACTAGTTTAAAGTGGGAAAAAAAGGTCCAGTGTAAATACTAGATCTTCACAGTGAAAAAGTATATATATATATCGAATGCTGCTTCTTCTTTGCAGTAGTGTGCTTCACCAACCCCAACTTGAACGTGATAAATCCAGAAACAAAAATGCTGTAGAAAAAGCACAAACAGAGATAAAGACGCACTATTAGTGCTTTACCATAAATTAACCGTATAATAGTTGACACAACCCAAATGTGCCAATCAAAGATATGTAGTAAAGATGTGACGAAAAATCGAATAATAAATCACCAAGTGCAAGGCAATCTTAACCGCTCACCAGAACCATTAGATAATCGCACTTTGTACTGATGTTATATGGAGAATCCAATTGATGTAGGTTCAACTATGTCTCACATTCCCCAAAATAACCGGAAAGAGAGGAACAATCTTCATAGAGTAGTAACATCTTTTAATGAAATAAAATTATAAAAACAACATATATATATATATATATATATATATATATATATATATATATATATATATATATATATATATATATATATATACATACATACTCACAAACAGAATGTGTATATCGCATATATAAAAAGTTTGATGACTCTAACTTGTAGGAAGGAACTACCAGACTTCTGTGAAGTAGTGTATCAATCCGGATCACAATCACTTGTTAGGCAATAAATATCGTAGGTGTATCCGACAAGTACATGGCCCAAAATGTACAAGCAAAGATTATGTCCAAAATGCCTTCTCAACGCATTTCACCGCTTTAGTGCAGCTTCCTCAGGAGAAATAATGGCAATTATTTTGTTTTTTCTAAGTGATTTTCACTTCCTTTCTGCCTTCCCGTTTCCCAATGTGATTATTTATTAAAATGACCTTCCTATTATCTATTAAAGTAACAGTACTCCTGGCAGTCTCTTAGTTGTGGTGATGTTTTCAGCCGACGTCACCCTGCAGGAACCCTTATAAGAATGGTCCTGTGGGCGCTTCCGAGTGCCGCAGCGGTTCTCGACCCCCATAGGGGTCACGACCCACAGGTTGAGAACTGCTGATTTAACACATGACCCTAGAAAGATCAATTTGAAACATAAATTTCAGTTTTATTGATTCTAAATTTAGAATTTGGAACCTTTATGCATACATTCAAAGTGTGAATACAAATATTTGTGTCAATTTGTCACTTCTCCAACTTTGCATGCTCGGCAAAGATCTTTTTTCGGCAGTGTAGCAAATTCTTGCACAGTTCACTACATTACACTGACCACATATTTATGCACCAGTTTGTCATGTCTATTTATGACAAGTTCACTACAATATGCCTAGATCTGAAAGGAATTGTTTCACCTGTCATTAGTTTTGTTAGTTGCAGTACCTCCCTTTTTTTTTTTCCACCATTTAGTCACATTATTGATTTTAATCACTATGGAAAGTCAGAAATGAAATATCAACTCTGGCACGGGGTAGAAGTGTAATTCTGTTTGGTTCACAAAAAAATACCAAATGTCTGCAGCTAGACAGTGCATGAACCGCTAACGCTACAAATCCTAGAATGCTCTTCTTGTGCTTTGGCATATTAATCAGGAACCACACGTGCTTTCCATCCTTTGTTGACATTAAGATTGGGCAACCCCCTCCTAAAAATGGCCAGATGAAAGGTGGAAAACAGAAGCTTTCTGGAAAAGTGGGAAGCAGAATATCTGTTTACAAATGTAAAGGACAGGCCTCTTTTAAAAAAGGTTCATCATTATATCTGATGATATTGTAGACATTTTTTCAATAAATATCAAGCTTGGCCTGCGACTTTGTCCAAGTTTTTTAATTTTGGCCCACTGTGTATTTGAGTTTGACAACTCTGAAATAGCAACTTTTTTTTTCTGAAGCAGCTTACTACAATAGTAATCTGGAGATTTGTGCAACCCTGGCATAACATGCCTACATTTACCAACCCAAAATATAAACAAGAGCAGCATCTTCCATCCTTTATATTGAGGGCAATTACACATTTGTAAGTGGTCAGTATGGCTATAAATCACCCACTAACCACCCCTCATTGACATGAATTGGTGATCACAAAAAAGTGTGATGACCTTTCTAGATGCACTTTACTGCATGAAAAGTTTCTTTGTTGCATCAAAACATTCTTAGGAAAATCGCCATGTATTTGGCATGTTTGCCCATTGAAATCGGTGGGCTTCTTCTAGTAATGTTTGCTGGCATTAAAGTGGTTAAATGCCCAGTGAGTGATTGCTATAACACTTGTAACTTGTTGAGTGTAACTATGGCTATGTTTATTTGTGATCCTGTTTTCCTTTACTTTTTTGCAGCTAATGGAAACTTCATCAGAATCATCACAACTGGAGACCAGTCCAGAGGTCATAAAACAAAACTTTTTGACTGAAAAGGACTGGAGACAAAAATGGGAAAAGAAGAACATAGCCTTCCATGAAAAGAATGTACATATGTGAGAAACCTGTTTAAATACATTGTCACTACTGTATGTTAGATTCCCAGTGTACAAATATTACAGTGATAAAGTAAACCTATGTTTTCTACTAGATTATGTGTAATGTATTACCCAGTTACATAATAGACTCTTTCACACTAGGAAGGAGTTAGACCAACACAATTAGTCTGTCCCCACACATTGGCCGAATGCTCTTGCTTTGTAGGAGCAGAACTTTTTCATTTTGTCCAGGAAGTAGCACCCCGCCCATAACAGGGCTTATTTAAAAAGCCACTTGCAATCACATTCGGACCATAGATTTACATTTTATTACAGGATGTTTTTCCTTGCACCTGTACCATTGAGACAGGATTATGTGGGTATGCTGTGCATTAAGTGCTAATATGACCTATCTCCTCTAATTCCAATATGTCGGCAGCACACTATTCACTTACTGTTGCTGCCCAGTGACACATTACACTTTTCATTCTCAATGAAGGTAGCCTAAAATTAAAATGCCATTAAATTCTCACATTTTGTGTTTACAGATTATTGTCAGAATTTGTGGAAGATATGCTGAACAACAGAAAGCAACTCCGCATCTTTTTTCCCCTTTGTGGGAAGGCAGTGGATATGAAATGGTAATGTTAAACATGCTGTTAGAGTGGCCCACATACAGAAACATGTAAATCAGCCAGCAGGTTCTTGGGGGGAATTCACCATTGTATGAAGTGAGCTCCGGAACCTTCAGCTCACTTCGCACAGACTGTTATGCGCTCGCTGATGTCCGGCACACGGACATCAGCGAACGCTTTTAAAGGGATTCCAGTCTCGGCGAGGCGACTTGAGTGGTCTCCCCTTGCTGTTCAATTTATAGAAATTTGCCTTCTGAAATCATATCTATACAACTGGCAGCCTGGCCTTTTCAAACCATTGCCTTCTGTTTGCAGCCAAAACAATCAGATTTTGTAATAGAGAATGGTTTTGAAAAACCTTTTTCTGACTTGTCTGAAGTTTCAGTAATGTGCATGTATGAATCCACAGACTGTAATATATTGGCTGCAAGCAGTAATCCAAGGTTTTCAGTTTCGAGTAGTAAAGAATTGGTTCTGTGAATATTGACTGAATTTGTCCACTATGTGTTTGTAAGGCTGGGTTCAAACAAGCGTATAATGCGCAGCGCATCATACACTCGTATGAAAAAGAAAAATACGCAGAGCGTATTTTTAAATTGTACTTACTAGCAACAGTGTGAACACTCCCTCGGCATTCACCTCACTTCCTGTGTGTTGCATTTTGGGCACAGCTTATATACGCTGGCCAAAATGCGACACACAGCATTCCGGACCCAGTGTATGCATCTCATATGCTCATATGTCCAGAACTAGGTAAGTATTGTAGGCTTTCAATAAGCCATATAATTTTTTTTTTTTTTGCACGAGCTGCGCATCATACACTCGTGTGAACCCAGCCTAATAGATGAAACATGCCTGCAAACAGTAAGTTGATAAAGAGAAACAAAGCAAACCAAATCAGCATTCTGGATTCAAAGAAAAGATTTTACAGGTAAGATTACATTGTACTGTGGGTTTTATTGTTGTTATAACCCACATCAAATCTGCAATAAGCTGTAATAAAACCTACTCCTATAAAGACAAGAAGATTTTTTGCAACATTACATTACACATTAGGCAAAAATGTCCGGGGGAGGGTACCCTTTCATGGAAAACTGGCCGGTACACCTCACACACACATTTCCTGGTGCAAGAGTTTTCCAATGCTGTTTCATCTGAAGCAGGATGATTTATTTCACATCTACTGGGGAGAAACATTTCTCACTAAGGAATAGTACTGCATATATAAAAATGTAATCTGACTATAGTTTCTCTTTAATCACTTTTAAAAGCTTCACCATTGGTTAAAATTATAAAGTTATTACAATGTAATTGGCGAGAATTACATTTGCTGGTGGGAATATAACATTCTGTTCTGAGATGCCAGTGATTTCCATTGTAAACAGTGGTACCACAAATGGCATGTTTACATTGTTCTTTTGTATACCTGCCATCTGCAACTTAATGTATACCAACTTATCAAGCTCCTAGTTCATAGTTCAATTCATATTATCTACTAATATTAACAGCCTTTTGATCAAAATGTCTTCAAACTGACCATCCTACTTATAGAAGGCTCCAACCAGAAACAAATTCTGGTTTAGCAAATGTAAACAATGTTTGCCAAGTGGAACTAAATAAATACACTGCTTTAAATATATGTGGCAATGCAGGGCTGAATTTCTTGAAAAAATCAAAACCCACACCCAAGAAAGTCGACAGTGTTCCCTTGTAAGGAGGAGGTCATGTGACCCAAAGCCAATTCAAACTGGGTCACCAAGCCAGTGTGACCCAGATGAAATTCTGTCCTGAGCCAGTGTATTTTCATATTTGGACAATTCTGTTAATTTGTACCCAATTTTTGTTATCAGAAAGTGGATATTGCATTGACCAGTTTCTGCCAATTATTAGCTTTGCAGCTTTAAGTACATGTGGCATTTATAATTGCTCTCAGTAGAACAGGTTCACTAGTAAGCGCTGGGTTAAGTGCAGATTACTTTTGGCTGCTGCTCCTTTAAGAAGTCTGGGATCCTACAGACTAGGCTTAGAGATTGATGGCCTGCAGTCAGCAGGTATCTAACCCCTGCAATACAAAACTCCTAACATAGTATTTATGCTTATGTCATGCTCTGTTCTGAATTCCTAAATCTTGTCCCAAAACTTCTTTATTCTAGGACTTTTCCAAAAGATGTGGAGGAGGAATGTGCAGCCAAAATGCTTGTATCTTTCTGGTGTGTTTTGGCACATGTGAATCATATTTTAATTAATCACTTGTAACTTTGTTCATCTAAAACTCCTAATAATTACTTTTAGAATCTTATTTCTTGGTTCAGTTGGTAGTCTACTCATTTGAAATCTTTTTCCTATTGAAGGTTGTCCATCCTGGCTCCATTGCATAATACTTTTTAATTGTCTTGCAGGTTAGCTGATATGGGGCACAGCATTGTTGGAGTTGACGTTTCTGAAATAGGATTAAAGGAATTCTTTGAAGACCATAATATTTCTTATGTTGAGGATGCTGTGCCTGGGATTCCTGAGGCTAAACTGTTCAAGGTATATTTTATTTTTGTCTATTACCAAAGATCACATACTGGGCATATTATGAAGGGGCAAATGTGGTTGTCCCTTCTTTAGCTTAGTTTTGTGGTTTTGACTGACAAAATAATTTTCTGGATTGCAACTCCATTTTTACAGCAGATATACTTCTTTTGCATTTCAAGGAAGTTTATAGCCCTCTTGTCACCCACAAACAACCTTTTCAATGGTGAACTTAAAGTAAAAACGAATTTCTGTGCACAAATAAATCAGTGTGATCATTTACTTAAAAGGACAATAATACCAAATAATAATGCATCAAATTAATTTATAGTTAAAATATATTCAAGCTTTGCTTTCAAAAACTCCAGATTGTGTCTATAAAGTAATATAATATATACAGTATATATATATATATATATATATATATATATATAATATAAATATATATAATATAAATATATATAATATAAAGTAATATTTAGCTTAAAAAGTTGGGGTTTCTGGGACACTGCCTTAACAAGTATTATCTAAAGTTCCATAAAAACAGTTAAATTGGTTGAAGTCTGTTAAATACACACAGATATAACATGGCTGCTATCAGTAAAGATAAAAAATAAAATTCATGAATTGGACTTCAGAATTAACATTTTAAATTACTTGTTTGCCAAACTGAAGGGATTTTTTTCTGTTTGGTGTTACTGGTCTTTTAAGTGCAATGAGGCATTTTGATTTATAGTACATGTCTCAAGGTTATTAGCAGTGAATATCTGTAGTACATATGACACACAGCAGTATACATTTTATTTGTTATTTGCAATGCCTTTTTATATAGCTCATGTGTTATAGTATTACATTATCAATATCCTATATTTGCATAGTACAAACATGCACACACTTATTAATGAGAAATAAATAACAGTTTTCCATGGAGGAAACTGTACAGTATCTTTATACAGACTCCATGCAAGCAGATATAGCTGGGAACTTCTCTTGGTGGATTTGGCATTGAATTTCTTAGGATGTTTGTGGAAAACATATTACAATAAGCTATGTGATAAAGGGTAGACCTTATATATGTCACAGCAGGCACAGCCCATTATGGTGAAGTTTAATTCCACAGACCTTGCATGCAGCCAGAGTAATTCACTGCTGAATCCAAATGCTATCATGTTTACCGCTAACATTAGAGCTATCATTATGTGGAATGGACTACAGTACAAGCTTATCATACTATGATTATAGCATGCACTCTAGTTTTTAATATATAGATATCGTGTAATAAAAGAAGCAGGGTTGTATTAGCCCACCACAGGATCCTCCGGGCTTTGTTGGGCCTAGGCCTGCATCCAAAAATCTTCTTCTTCTTTTTTTTTTTTTTTTTTTAAATGATCATTTGTAGCAGCTCTAGTCTTGTTAAAAATATAGCACTCCACCTCCACAAATGTTATTATAGCTTTGCCAGAGTGCTTGTATATCTAAGGCCCTTAACCAGGCAATGTACAAAATATATACAAAATACAAACACCTATAATATATACAAAATACAACACCTCCCAAAAAAGGTTAATATATATAAAAATACTTTCTTTTACCTGACAGCACACCAGTACAGGAAAAGCAGTGTTTTGGATGCCACACCCAAAACATCTCTTTATATATGTTTGTGTATATTTAATCACTGGTCTGCTCTCAACTGTCTTTGACTAAACAAAGATAGTGGCAATCTGAAATGGCTTCTCTGTTACTAGCATCACGGGACCTCTGACATCACACTTATGAGGTTGGTAACCAAATGAAAAACCATAACAGATAAGTCTCTGGCTTATATGTAAGTGTAATAAGTGACAGACTTGCACAGCCACCATCATTACTATATTTTTTAAAGATGCATGCTGGGATTGGTCTCGGCAAATGATGATGGTAGTTGGAGAGTCTACAAAGCAATGTTCTTGGTAGCTGTTTTAACATTTTATGTAGATATTTCTGGAGTGCCTGCTACCATGTTATTTTTGGGGGGGCAGTAGGCAGGCAAGCCCTATCAATCAGCTCCTTAGCTGGGAGCTGATTGATATCATCATATCATATATTAACTGGTTCATGATGCCTCAGTCTGTCACTGACAGCAAGCTTTTAATGCATAGCACATTTAGACTTGTTCTTAGGTCCCAGCACGGGACATTTTTTCAGTTGTACACATAGCAGCACAGGTGGATTAATAATGTGGTGACTGACTGATCCTCCCCAGCTGGATGTATTGGATAGCTAGGAAATTTGCTTTATTTGACAAAACTTAAGATAAAGTTTCAGAATCTGTTTTTAAAAGATGCAAATGTTAATAAATATGGATGCACTTCAATGAATAAGGAACATATTTAATTCTCTTTATTTCTCAGAGCACATCTGGAAACATTTCACTATACTGCTGTAATATCTTCAGTATTTCAAAGTAAGTATAGATCAGCAGCTTACATTATTACATAAATGAGGAATGCATAGATGAATGAATTACAGTGTTGCTATCTGATCCATTGTTTAAATATCTACAGTCTCATACTCATAATGCACCCTTATTGGTAACTATTTACATTAGTATCTAAAGCAGTACCTGATTTTCCTTCTCATGGCATCCTTTTTAAATTGATTCAATTGCGATAAGTGTAATAAAATGAGACAATATTAAGTTGCGGTCACATTTGCACTTCTCCCTATTGAGTGGAGTGCAGTGTATTTGAGGCAAGGGTGATTGCTGCCTTATTGTATAAACAGCAAAAGCAAGATGGAAGGGGGGAGTGGATTGAGTGAAAATGGGTTAAATGATGCCTCATCATATGTATTTCTGTTGCAATATAAAAATAAATTATTATATACAAACATAGATTGCTAAATTGTGGTATTCCTTTCGCATCTAGTGCAATCGCAGGAAAGTTTGATGGCATCTGGGACAGAGGAGCTATGGTTGCCATCAATCCATGTGACAGAGAGCGGTTAGTAATTTTCTTACTTTCCACCTTTCAGTTTAGCTGTCACCAATATCTTCCGACCTTGTGAAATACTTTTACTTAAATACCTGTCTGCTTTAATTTTCGGGACCACCTGGGAGTGAGGGCCTTTTTGCTTTTCTCCTGTGAAAACAAAATGGCAACACACAGCATATTCTGGGAGATGTTCTATTTAAAGTTATTTCAAATACCATTGCCTAGTCAATGGTATTTGAACAGCTTTATTCTACAGCTTAGATACATAGCTGGTGCCTTTGTTCTGTTGGAGTCCATAAAAATAGTCATCTCTAAAGTAGTTAGATACAGGTAAAAAGAGGATTTAAAAAAAGAGGACAATAAACGTTGCAATGTAATTTATTTCTACTGTTTTAATGCTGTTGACTTATGATACTACATTAACTGATACCGAGTTAGGAGATAATAACATAATGGCGCCATAATAGCCATATCTAATTGTAGTTTGTGTACCCAACTTTAGCCATGATGTGACTTTGGAGGGCATTTTTTTTTTTATTGCAAATACTTTGTCAGTGTTTTAGCACACTTGTGAGAAGTTGGTCCCCTGAAATTAATATGCTCACTAGCAGATGCCAGAGCAGTACATTTTCTGAAGATTTTTACAGTTGTAGTAATAAACTGCTGAATATTTCAAGTGATCAACTCCTGCATCTCTTGACATTTAGCTTATTAAATGGGTTTTCTTTGTATCGTGAAAACAAGGTTAGGCATCTGTTTGATTTACCAATCTTTTTTGCAAGTATTTTCAGTTATTTTTGTAGAACTGCTTAAGAAATATAAGCAATGAGTTTTTTTGGTTTGTTTCTAAGTGTTCCAAAAAGAATATAATATTAAAACTATTACTTCATGTCATTTGAAACCCAGTGATTTCCTTATATACAGTAAACTGCTGTTGTTCTGTTAAGACTTCAACATACAGTATTTGCAGTGTGCTTTGACACTGATCATCTTTATTGATAATAAAACAAAAATTAAGTTAATGACCCACACTCCAGGAGGAAAATCCACAGACTTTCTCTCTAATAAGGTACCTTCAAGGTTCCCTCCTCTATTTCCAAGAAATACTTTTTCTACCATCCAACATTTTATGAGATTGTTGTGACTCAAGTGAAACAGTAGGAAATGGCTAGCCACAAAAGTTATTTTTTCAGGATTAATTTCTTTAGGTGCTTGACGAATAGTACTGGTGTGTTTGTTTACTCTTTTTATGAAATTGTTGTGTGACCATTCCTACATATCGTTTGTGACAAGGACATTCAAGACAGTATATAACTTCTGATTTACAATTGATGTAGGTGTTAATGCATTTTTGTTGTCAAATTGATGATGGAAAAATTATTTCCTGATCATGTAGTTACATGTCACACATTCTCCATATGGATAATTACCCTTAAGATAAGATGTCATCTTTGTTTTTGTATGATAACTATGTACTAAACGATTCTTCAAGGATTTAGAATGGCGTAATGAAATCACAATGCAATCTGGCATAATTTTTTCTCAGTATTGGGTCACTCTTGATAATATACTAGTATTTATTCATAATTCTCATGATCTCAGAATGATGGGGTAACAAACCTGTGTTCTATATCCTTATTTTTGAATTTTGTAGAGAGTAGTTTAATCCTGTCAGTATGAAGAGAACGATCATAGGCCTTCTTAATACATTGATTAGGATAGCCCCTTGAGCAAAGTCTTTCTTGTAGACCAGTGACCTGTGATTTAAAATCTTCTAGTGCAGAGCAATTTTTAATCAATCTTAGAAACGATTGATAATAATCTTCACACATACTCCTTGCAAATACAATTGTTATAATCTGCTTGTAAAGCATTATCCTTTGCACAGTGCTGTACAATATATAGTATTATTATATAGTATTATTTTATAGTGCTAATAAATTTGCATGTTCCTATGGCAGGAATTTTTTAACATTACGCATTGCATTAATGATGCAAAATGATGTAAATGGAAAAAGAGTGTTGCTTATAAAAAAAAAAATTAAAAAAAAAAAAGTTTAGTGACATGCTCTTATTTTATCATTGCAGCTATGCCAAGTTAATTTTATCACTAATGGAAAAGGAGTGTCGTTACCTGGTGGTCACATCTATCTATAATCCTAAATTGCACAAGGGTAAGGTATCATGCATACAGATAGGACACTGGGATGCACTCAGCCACGACTTGTTACACAAGAATATCTGTACCTATGTATAAAGATAGTGGCATTAAGAAACAACTACATTTTAAAGATAACATTAAAGATTTATTTAAACAAAAAAAAAAGATGTCCCTTAAAAAACACAAATAAGGGAATTTACCTTTACAGAGGTCTAGTAACTTACAGCAAATTATCAGAGGTAGGTTTACATTATTTTAGCTTCCCTATGCCAGAAAATGCTAATTGCTGTTCGGTTGTTGTGGATTACTAGACTTTAGTAAAAGATTGGCCCTGTTGGTGAATTCACCTCTATGACTTAGACCTCCTATGTGGAGTTAACAGCCTGTGAGAAGCCCCGTTCACTTGCCTGAAGCACCCCTAGGCATCTGCTTCCAGTTGTGTCTATAGGTGTATTACTGTGAGGAAATGCCTTTGACTATTTTTGTGGTAACAAGACATGAAGTACCGTAGTTACTGCTGAAGCCCTAGATAACTGAATGGGGGGTCTCTGCAGTCTGTTTGCTTGCATTTTGCCACACAGGAAAAACTGTATGGTGGGGACTTGTCTTAGGGATTAAGGCAGCACTTAAATAGATGTGGTTCATTCTTAAACTCAGAGCTGAAAGGGGAATCTAATAATAAATTAAATGTAATGGGTTTTTTTGGGGTTTTTTATAGGGCCTCCATTTTTTGTACCAGATACGGTTTTGGAAAGCTTACTTGGTAAGTAACATCTAAAAGTGTAAAAATTATATTTCTCCAGCTATCTGATTTTTATTTTATTTTTTTTAGGAATTTCTTTAAATTAATTGTTTTACAAATTGTCTTACATTTTTCATCTTGACCTGTCAGAGCAGACCATGGCTGTACAATCAATATGTGCGACAGTTAATTGTTGCTCCAGATGACTTTTCATGGCCCATGGGGCTCTATACTTTAAAAGCAGTGAGGCTATGGAACTCTCAGTCTGAAGAAGTTGTCATGGTTGATTCCATAATAGAGTTTAAAGGGGGTTTGGATGCTTTCCTTTAGTGTAGGAATATTACAAGTTATAGATACTAGATAAGTGGATCCTGGAATCGTGCGCCAGGGCTCTGTTTCTAAACAACTTTATATAGAATGCAGCAAGCACAGGGTTGTTCAGTTTTATAAAGGCAATTTACCAATTCATCGGAAGACCACAATCTGATTTTCCTATTTATTATTCACAAGTGTTACTTATTAAAGGGATGATCTGGTACGACTATTTTAGAGGTGTTTAGGAGTGAAATCTGGAGCTGCAGGGAGAGAGAATAATTTGTTTTGCTACTGTAATAATTACTTATTACCCAGTTAGCTTGTATTTGAAAGGCTGAAATGTCCCTGAACAACTATAAAGTCTGCATGTTGCAGGGCTGAAATCAGTTTAAATGCACATTAAATCACTGTGTATTAAGCAAAATATTTTGCTGTATGTATCTTGGTTAACAGCACTCCAGAACTTAGGTATAATATATATTTTTTCTACATGAATAAAGTAGAAAAACATACTTCTAATTTTCAGTTTTGCCTCAATTTCTAATAAGTGCACATTGAGCTTGTGCTGAGTGGCTAAGGGGAAGGGCTAAACAAGATTGTAAATACATTAGGCTCCACTGACGTGTTTATAGGCACAGATCATAAGTGCCATATTGCTTAATTTTCTCTCAGTTGTCATTGTAAGACCTATGTACAAGGCACGTTATTATTATGTTTGTCAAGCTTTAGTTCTCCCCCTTTAAGTAAAAATCTCCATTTTTGGGTAGATATTAAGCCAGGGATCATCAGTAGTAATGTAGTGGATGTGTTTGAGATAAGATATTCCCATGTGTTTTCCTTATGTAAATGAAATATATTTGCACTGCATAGTGTGCTAACTTGACCTCCTTTTAAGAGGATATCTCTGTTTAGTGTCTTATTTCAATTTGCAGCATTAATTAATCAAAATATTCCAAAACAGGTGGATGGATCACACAACCTTCCTTTTCATGTACAAGGGAAGTAGAGCCACAGTTAGTCATTTCATTAATTCATAACATTTCCTTTTCTGCTGCTAAAAATATCATAAAGGAAATTGTTTGTGTTTAAGGTGACATTTTGTGCCTGAGTTAGAATGTATCTGTGTTGACAGTCCTTTCATGCTTCACAATGCTGATTCAACATTTTTGTAACAATGCAGCAATTCAGGCAAGTTAGGATTTCTCTGTCTCGGCACTATCCAACATTTTATATTCAGCAAGCCAGTTACCCATTAAAAGGATGTCATGTATAAACCTTTGGAGCCCTTAAACTAAGTAGCTGAACAAAGCAGGTGGAAGTAACCTACATTAATAAAGCAAGAATAAACTGCATTATACTGTTTCGGTGGCACTGTTTAGCAGACTATTATAAGAAACTGATGTTGGACCTGTCAAGTTCTTAAACACCTCATCATACCATTACTGTATGAACAGGGACATTATCATTCTAATACAGAAATGGGTCTTCCCTGACTGATTTTCACAAAGATGTAAGCAAAGGTTTGGCTTGAATGTCATTGTAGGACACAGATTTAAAGGGGAACTATAGTCGGATTACAGCTTTACATATGCAGTACTATTCCTTAGTGAGAATTGTTTCTCCCCAGTAGTTGTTTCATGTGACCCAGAATGATTGAGTAGGCAGCACTGTTAAACTCCTGCAGCAGGAAATGTGTGTGTGTGTGTGTGTGTGTGTGTGTGTGTGTGTGTGTAATGTGTTCTGGCCAGTTTTCTAAGAAAAGGTACCCTCCCCCAGACATTTTTGCTCTACTTGCTACTTGGCACATGTGCACAAGTCAACTTTCCCTTTGTAATCTCCTGCATTCCAACATTTATGTGGCCAAAAGGTCAGCACACTGCTTAACCAGTGAGGCAGCTTTTTCTTCTCATGTTGCCTGACTTGCAGAACAGAAAGAGGAGGGGGAGCAGGGGGAGGATATGTTAGCTCTCAGGAAAACTAATTAAGGGAAACAAATGGCAAGTATTATCTCCTCCCTAAACTTTTTTTTTTTTAACTATATGTGTCAGCAATTGGCTTAGTATAAAGGAGTTTTATATGTATGTCTGCAGTTATATCAGCACTAGAGTGCCCCTTTAAGATTTCAACTTGGTAGCACAAGTAAGGCTAGCCTTAACCATAAAATAATCAGACTGTAATACTGCTTCCAAAACACATTCAAACAGGTAGTGTTCTCCTAGCATCCAGTAAACCAATACATGTTCTTTAGACATGCAGATGACTTGCTATTTGTGGACTCTAAGCTTAACTAGAGTTGCTGGAATTTGTGCTCTGCAGCTAAGAATGAAGAGTTTTTATGTTTCCTTTTCTACATTATTTTTTATAATTGCTAAAGTTATGTATAACTAATAGTGTAGATAACAGCATAACTATTTGACCAGCTGCTGCCTAGAATTTGTTTTTATCTTAACCTATGATAGTTTTGTTTTATCCATTTACCACTCCTTTCTTAATAGGAACATCATGCAATATTAAGTGCCTGAAGACTGTTGATGCTTTCGATGAAAGGAAGAAAGAATGGGGACTTGACTACTACAATGAGCAAATACATCTACTGACCTTAAAATCTAGTTTCTAATTGGATGTAGATACACTTTGGTGTTCAAAAACCCCTTTTCCTTCCATTCAAATTCGGATGGGAACCAGTACTATTTCCTCCTCCCCTCTTTATCTTGTATCAGGGCCGGGCCAAGGTTTTTTTGCACCCTAGGCGGAGTAATGAAATCACGACTACCCCCCAGTCCTTGATGACTGATACCTGCATAATCCCACTTTGACTCTCAGGGTAACTTTAAAAAATTGTCACAGCTTTACAATGGGGAAATTGTTGTGGATTTGCTATGGGAATCTGCTGTTTGAGAATTCGACAGTCGAATTTGCACCTTAGTGAATAACCCCTCAGCCTGCTGCACCACTATGCTAGTATTACTTCTATGCAGTGGTGCCTGATTCTTAGAATCAGATCATCGTCACCTCTGCATAGAAGTACTAGCAGAGTGCAGGCGTCTTACTCGTTAGCGCTCCTAGTAGGATGTCATCCTTCAGTGTTCCCCCTTGGCCCTGTATAATCCCCATAGGCATGCACAGGCCATTTCATTAGGATGTGCT
>WMED01005856.1:0-19063 GCA_019650415.1 Pipa parva | reverse complement strand
CTCTTTCTCCAGCGCATCCCACCAAAGGTTGTGTCGCAGCATCCTAATTGATGTACTATACATCATAAATAACTTTCCTGCAGAATTTGATTGAGGTTTTGCATACTAAGGGGCATGGTCAGTTAGTGGGTGTGGCCTAAGGCAGCAATTATTCTGTGATTATAAGCTCCTTAGATGTAAACAGCTGTAAACATTAGAGTAAAGCTATATTATATGTAACTATTGGTATAGAAATGCTCATACTGTAAGAACTGCAGCACTTCTAATCCCAGCTTCCTGTTTTATCTCACCTATTAAAAGGTGCTACTGATTTAAAAGATGTAACTGAAGAAGACTTTGTAAGGGTCCTCATTCATACAACATTGATTTGTTAAAGTAATACTGGAATCATACAATGTAGGCAGATATACACAAGAAGATTGAAAGAATGACATCTAACATGTAAGACTACTAAACACTGCAAGATACAAGTACTTAAATGTAGTTTCTGACTAGAAAAAAACCTGTGTGGAGTAGATTACCTTTAACTTCCCCCATTTTTATAATTTTTTTATTCAACCAAATGCCAAGTTTTGTCTGAACCTAATCCAAACCCCTAAATAAATATATTTCATTGATAAAACATATAGTTCTGTAAGAAAAAGACCAAAAAGGTTCATCTCTCCTTCAGCCAACGCCTTAGGGGGTCATTGGCTAAAGTCCAAATTGTAGTGTAAAGGTGTAAATTCACCAGCTAAAGACAGTCGCAATAGACAACTACTGTGACAGAAGCATCTTTACTACAATGTTGTTGCAGTCACAACTTTACTATGGAAACATTGTTGCATTTGCAATATTAAAATTGTCACGGTTGCGATTTTACGTTGGGAAAATTGTCACAGTTGCAGATTTGCTATGAGAATCTGCTTTTTTGAGAATTCAGCAGTCGAATTCTCACTTTAATCAATAACCCCCTTAGAATTTGGTCAAACTTGAATTCTGCAAAAAATATGTAAAATGCCAAATCAAGTGATGGCTGCAATCACTAGTTTTTTGGGAAGTGAAATTATTATAAAATTTATTTTATGAATATATAAAATCAAGTAAAAAAAAAATGGCTTGGTAAAAGGGCACCATTTTTCATGTATCCTTTTAAAAAATAGCAGTTTTTGATGCTTTGACACAATTACTCACTTAGTAAAAAATTAATTTAGTGGTGCATTTTTTTTGTAAATAAAAGTTTAATTTTCTGCTGAGCTGTATGAAATAACAAATACGCACCTGAACAATACCTACAGCTCCTAGTTGAAAAGCATAATTCTTATTTGGGGACAGATTTAATTTCACTTTCATTTCCTATATTTACTAGTATTTCTATAATCCTTTTTATAATGTATGTTTGAACCTATATCTGGTGTTTTCTCCACAGGTCCCTGTTGGTGGAATGTAATTATATCCTAAAGAAGAATGGAGCCCTTTTCTAAAAAATATGCTTTAGTACATACCATAGGCAAAGTTTTCCCCAGAAGCTGCAGTTTATTTTTTGTTCAAACAGACATAGTCGATTTCTGTCATAGAGTACTACAGCCAGTACCAAATAGGTAGGATGTGATCATGTACTGCATTTCATAGTGACATATTAGGTTGCAAGTTCAACCTCTAGAAAACCATCTCCACACTGACGTATTGCTGTTCTGGTGCTATTAGCTGTATCCATTCTGCTGTCTTTTATTGCATATTCCTGATCGCTGTGGGTTAGATGCAATAAATCCACTATATTAGTTCAGCAGGAGTTCCTGGCACCTAATTGCTCTCTAATATATGCACAATAGGTCAATCACTCTTCTAGAAAGCAAGGTTTTGTGAGTGAGTTGGATCTTGTAAAACTCATATTTTCTCAGGGAAATATTTTGTTTCCCAGAAAAAGAGCTGCTGAAATATAGCATATACTGACAAATGTTATTTTATATAGTAACTAACCATTTGCAATCACAGACATTCTATCTATTATTATAGAGCCTGCCTTGGAGGGACAACAATTTAAAATCTGATAGAAGACCATTCTGTATGATGTTCTTCCAGCAGCTCACTGTAAGTCTCCCAAACCAAGAAATGAGAAAATATATGTTAACTTGACATCCCACCATTGTGTATTCAGTGTATATAATCAGTATGGTACTTTTATTTGTGAAAGGATTTTTTTTAATTTTAGGATGGTCTATACTCAGACCTTACATTTATCAAAGTTACAGTAAGACTGTGTTATTTTAAGCAACCAAGAAATAGCCACAAATAACAATCAGTCCATACAGGCAAGTGACTCCCTGGTAAACCATCTTACTCACATGCATTCAACATACTAGGACTTGATGCTGCAGTTTTTGATGACCTACAGTAGAAACTAAAAATTGAAGTGTGTGTACGAAACTACCCATTCTACCTATTCTTAATCCCAGTTTACTCTTCAAATTTAAGATATCCTAATTTGCAACTATCATTACATAGTTGCACAACTTCCTATTGATCTCCCAAGTGGGTTCTTCTTCCTAAGGATCTAATTTCCCTTCCTTATATTATGGCCAAGGTTTGGAGTCCTATTTCATTTGATAAAATGGAGATAGGCCAAAATGTATTTTTCTAATAAGTCTCTCCCAATGGAAAACATTGAACATAAATACTAAAAACTAGAAAAGGTGGAAATGTTTTTGCAAAATCACCCTTATATATATATAGTTTATAAAATACTTATGTATATGATGTAAAATCCTTATTAAAATAACATTCAGTTTGACTACTGAACCATATCTTACAACAATGACAGAAATGCAGTGTAAACTAAAACACATACAGGAAGTGGAGTTTTTTACCATTTCATTAATGACAAAAGGCAAAATGGACACAATGTGCATATGATGCAATGTGCTTCCTAATGCCAATAGCTAATCATCCCCCAATAGGGAACTACAAGTAAAGGCTTGTACCACTGCTAAATTGCCACCTATTTTATAGGCATATGGAGTGTTAAATCAACCTACTCTTTAACAACCTAACAGTACACATACAACACAAATTTGTATCAAATGAAAGTCAGCCAACAGGGTGTATTTTCAACTACAAAATAAAGCTAAAATTCTCATTAAATTTACCAAGAATTACAAAAATTAAAGTATGTTATGAGACTTCGAGCACAAAAATGACTACAAGATTGATGAATTCACACTGAACAGCTGCTAGATTTTCATTATTAGGCTAATTAAATGTCTTTTCATTGTTTTTGCTGTTTAAGTGGTATTGAGCAATCTAGTTAGGGAGTACATAGAAACCAGCATGGTGCACATTTTACATTTTTTCAGAACCATATAAGTTATTTATTTATTTTTTTTAATATTATATTATTTTCATTTTGCCTACAGATATACTTTGTACAACAAACCTTAAAATTCCTGTTTATCCTGTAGGGCTTGCTTGGACAGCTGTGATGAGCTTTGTTTCCTTTTTTCATTCTAACATTTTACACCATATGTGTTACCTTCAGTAACAGCTTTGAACTTCGGTCACAGCTGTACCCAGAACATACATCATAGCTCAGCTGTTTGTTGGGAAATATAATGACAAGACATTCCATTTCAACATAAAAGAATTGCCATGCTCCCAGTAACACTTTACACTTTTAGCCAAAGGGAACAGCCAACTAAGCTGTCATCAATGTTAATTCAAGGTATGAGATTTACTGTATTAGTAAATACGGGAGAAATAACAGAAAATAATAATGATCAGAGATTGAATATTATGATGACTGACTTTTTAATCTGAAACACTTCTAGAAACTGCATTACTTTAATTTGCTAGAAACAAAGTGTAAATTAGTAGTTCAGGAAATTAAGTTGCAAAAAAAGATCTGTATTGTCAACCTTAAACGACCTTGCTGAAAACCATCCTTGACTAGTCTTTGTACTAATATTTTTATGTTGCCCTATTCTAGTCCCTCATATACCTTAGCTTGTAATTCCTGAATATGGTTCCATCTGAGTATATTCCACTGCCCACCACACTTTAAGTACTCCCCTCTGTTTTCATAGCTATCACTGCTGGGCTACCCATTAAATCTAAAGATCCATGTATGCATTACAGAAGGTAAACCTATCTTATAATAAACTTCAACTCATGTACATTTTGTTCTCCTTAAATCAACAATTATGATAGTATAACATAGGCATATATATGCAGATGTGAATGCAGCATTGGAAGGGAATTTGACTTGCATTTACAAAGCAAAATACAACACTAGCAAATGACTTTATTCTACATGTATGTCTGACTGTGATGTCTTCCAGGGGAGTGTGACCACCCACCACTTATTATTATAGCTGTTTTTGCTTGGGATATACTGTAACACCACAACACTATACTGGTTTGATCACTGATAGTGTTACCAAATTGAAGTATTTTAAAAATACCATTGAGAAAAGCAATATATTCACGGATGTCGACCAAAAATAAAAATGTCATTGTTACAGTGTAGTTTGTCTATTGGTCAAGCTATGGTCTAATATACTCTTTGATGAAGCAAGTTACAGAGAAATAACTGTGCAATGTGATATGCAGCCAGGATGTAGTATAATACCAGATTGCACTGCAGTTATAAATAACAAAGCAATGTATCCAGTATCCAGGTTACAGTGCAATGCCTTTAGCCAAATGACTCTGTTGCAATATATCTAGTCGGCAAAGTTACTGGGCAATGCACCCAGAGGCCAGGTTACAGTAATATGCCGAGCAACCATATTCCTGTACCTTTAGTCAAATTACTGTGCCAGGTGACAGCTAGCCTAATTACTGTACCTAGTTTTACTGTGACAGGTGACAGCTGGCCTAATTACTGTACCTAGTTTAACTGTGTCAGGTGACAGCTAGCATAATTACTGTTCCTGGTTTAACTGTGCCAGGTGACAACTAAGCTAGTTACTGTGCTTAGTTTAACCCCAGACCAAAGCTGAACCAGACCCACTCCCTACAAGTGCACACACACATACATTGGTAATAGGGTCTGGTGCAGCTTTATTCTGGGGCCTGTGGTGGCCCCAGTAGGCCATTAACTGCAAACATTACATTTCCTCAATCCTACTACTTGCCACTGAGCTTCCCAGTACCCTGAAGATCTGTTAAATGGCTATTGGCAGCAATGCATTCTAACTGACTTGTTCAGTGGTGAATGCTAGCTAATGCAGTATGCAGTAGAATGTATTTTCTAACATTCATTCACAGTGCTCTAATTGGCAATCAAGTAAAGTTAGGAGTGCTCTTTATATATATATATATCTATGTATAGCACAAGTGCACTCCTCTACAAAAGTAGTGACCTAGGTGCATGTCTTTAAAGGACAATATCAAAGTAAAATGACTGAACTCACAGGGCTTAGCAATGAAAGAAAGAAATATCTTATACAAGGAAACCTAGGAGCAGCTTCTTTGATCATAGTGGTTGCAGTTCTGCTCCAAGGTTTAAAAGCATATTTATTTTTTTCACTTCTAAAGGCCTTTGAGGTAGGTATTCACTGACTGCGTCTATATATAGGCCAACAGGAAGGTAGAAGAAGAAGGAATGTTAAGAAAAGTTGAAATCTTGTGTGAGACAAAGCTCGATGCCTTTTACATAAGTGTTAGTTCATATTGTTATATTGTCAGTTTGTGTCTTTAACAGCAAAAGTTTCCAACAGGTTGGTTTATACCATGCTGGGAATGGTAAAGAGTTAACGAATATAAAAACAGTTCAGAAATATAGTGAAATGTCTGAAGAAATGTTCTCAGTGGGTGAAATGGTCGAAACTTGATAAATAATAAATAAAAATACTGTAAACAAATGTGGTTATGCTCCTGAGAACCAGTAAATAAATGCTATAAGAAATGAATGATAGCGTCCTAAAAAACTAGAAGGGAAATGTAGCTAAGCAAAAGGTGAGTTTATGTTAGCTTTTAAAGGAAGGTCAGTCACCCTCACAACCAAAAATAAAAAGGAAGACCAATAGCAAATATCTTCTGCTACCTACAACATACTGAGGATTAATTATAAGGTGGACAAGTAAACAATATACACTTTGGTTAAGGGAAAGTTAATTAGATTACCAGATAACAAGGTCTGTGTCTTATCCATAGCAACCCAGTGGTTGGTGTGACATACAGTCAAAAGAGAAACATTATTAGGTACATCACCAGCAAAAGGGAGGAAAGAAAGATTTTGGAATCCTGAATATGTCTTTCACATTTGTAAAACTGGTTATCATATGTACAAGGTACTAGAACTTTAATGTTCAGTTGAATTTTTACACACACACACTTACTTCTTTTAGATTTTAGAGTCAGAGTCAAATTTTATCTCAGCTGTCTTTTAAATATTTTTAATTATAAAAGAAATTTCGGAGACTGCATGGAGTTAGGGCAAAATGTAATAAAATAAGAAATATCGATTATTGCGATATCGGCCGTTTTTACCAATATGGCAATATCAGCTGTTTTTTAGCGATATCGGCAGTTTATCAAAATTTGATTGAAATTTTTGATCTGTTCATTTGTAAGGAAAAATGCATAACATCAGTGGAAATTCAATATCGCAATATTGATATTGGCGATATCATGATATCAGTATTGGCGATATCACAATTTCGGTAAAAATCGACCGATATCGGCAATATTGATATCACGATATTGGCAAAAAATCAGCCGATATCACAATGTCGGTATTATCGATATCGTGATATTGATATTTCGATTTTATTATGTTTCACCCTTAAAGTTCAACAATGCAACTAAAACATTACAGTAAAAGCAGATTTAAATGTGCAAGATACAGTACATAGCCCTTATCCACCATTTAAACAGTGTAGTTAAACAACCAGGAAGACCAGGAAGTGAAAATGTGCCATTTGAATTGACATGTTTGTATTTCATGTGCACTACCATTATAACTATTTCTTTAAAGTCAAAGTCCTGATTTGATTGCTATCTTCTTTTGCAGATACATTTTATACCTGTTCCCGACAAAGCAAAAAAAAAAAAATAAATATTCAAATAGGGCATATTTGCATATTTATATTTCAAGCACACACTTCATTTCTAGTTTACAATATCCTGGATAGCTTCATCTAAGCCATTCTTTATTAAGATGGCCTAGACAAAGAGCTAAACAAGATGAAACCACCTACTGTGCTCCAGCTTATTACAAACTCATGTCTTCAACCCTTGCATTCCCATGCATTCCCTATGGGAGTAGACCCTTACAGCCTGTGAGATAACTGTATCAGACAGGTATATTGAAACACTGTGAAACACAGTTCCGCCATTTTGTATGCTGCTTTCAATTTAAACATAAGAATGTTCCATCCACAGAAAAAGGGTTTTAATACTGCCATGTATTAATATTTTACCTTCATTTAAAGTATATCATGTAAAGGATCACTGACAACTGACTGAAAGAGAACACTGGAAGACCAGTGAATTACCAATAAACAGCAGTCACTAGTAAGCCAATAAATGCACATGTGCAAGCAAAGGTCAGTTAGATTAGGGAGGAGGGAATAGCAGTATCCATTGTAAGCATGCACTCTTTACAATATAAATGGGGCTGATTCAATTGAAGCTGGAAAGGAGTGAAAGTGAATTATAAAGCAGTTCAACAAACTGGAGTGGCATGTGATATAAATGACAAGGACTCAAATCAGATAATCCTGTCTGAGAAAATAGAATTGCAACAGCAATAACAATATCAAATACAATATAAGGAAGACAGGAATAAGGCTTGCTAAGATGGACAGGGGGGTCTGATTAATAGAGGTCTGGGTTCAGCTCCAGCGTCAGCTTTTTTAAACCTTGGGCAAGTTAAATTTCTCCTTTGCCTCAGGAACAACACAAGAGGTTGTGAGCTTATAATACAGGGACTATTTGTATTTGTAAAAACTGCAATGTACGTCCAAAATTGCAAAAAATAAGTGTTTAATGTGCCATCTCACATGTTCCCCACGTTTAGTGGGGAATGAACTTCTCTTCATCAGGTTAGGGAGGTTCATTCCCCTTGTTTTGGACACATGTGAGATGACACATTACATACTAATTTTTTGGAATTTTGGACATCCATTGCTGTTTTTACATTGGAGTTGAGGGTAGGATGACCCCTCTGATGGTCCTACCGGCTGCTGACAATTTGCAACTTTATTTCCGTATACCAACATTTATTTATTTGGAGTATTTACATAGTGCTGACATCTTCTGCAAATGCTTAAGAAACTATTGTCTTCAGTAAAAATAATAAAGAAAAATTAAATCAGAGGTGTAAACAAAATAGTATTCCCATCAGAAGCCCCTGCTTTGTGATTTGCCTCTTGATTTCAAAAGTTTAGACTTTCCTCGGCCATGACTATTATTTAATTCACATATCCATTTCATAATCTCTTTCCCTGCAGCTGGATATACTGGCAGTAGACGACTCCTTCAGGCAACAGAGTTAAGACAAATCAAAGAATCAGTTCGTGTCATTAAGATGATAAGCAGAGCTATCACTGAGATGAAGAGCTAACCCAATTTACAGAAGCTTAGCAGTCAATGTCACATATATCTCCTGAGTCTGATAGCACAGACATTTACTTGTGGATGTTTATCAAATACAAAAGGAGTTCAATAAAAAAAAGTTCACAAATTATATCTGCCAAATCTAAAGGGGGTGTCTTCACGATTATGGTTTTTATTTTCTAAAATTCAGGTGAGATTTCCCAGGCCCATAGAAGTATTTGAGATTCATTAGTGAAGGCACCTTGATCATGCCCAATTTTGTGGCCTCATTACTTTTAATTGCAACTGCCTGTGAGGCCACAACCCCAGCAAATTTCTCACCAGAACCCTGTGTATTGTTACATTCAGTATTGTGGTAAGGCATCTACTAGTGTCACGACACACTGGTAATCACAAGTAAGACTAACAACGTTGCAAAAATGAGTAGACACCAGTGTTGGACTGGCTTGAGTGGGGCCCACCAGGAGGCCCCCCCATCCTAACCGACACAACATGCAAGGCCAGTGAGAGAGCGGGATGCCAGGGAGACATTAGCAGATGCTGTACATACCTGGGGGAATTTAGTAATCAACATTGACTCAAAACAAACACAAATAACAGAAATATTTGAATGCTAATTTTCACTAGTGATGCATATTGCATTTGGTTAGGAGAAATCAGATTCTCTACTTGGGAGTTTTAAGCAACACTTTTTCATCTGACGTTTTAAAGAATATTTTTGTAATTTAGGTGTTATCTCATAAATAGCAATCTTGTGCAAGGTTAAATCACTCTATATTTCTGATGTATTGTTTCATGGACATGGGCAGTAAAGTATCACACTTTTTCTATTTAGGATTATTTGTGCAGTCATTTTGTTTACTGTTTCATACTTCACAAATGAGTCCATTTGGCTAACTTTTTTTTTAAATGAATTTAAATGAATGGTTATGCATGTCTGCTTCCAAACAGTACTGACCCCTTCTGGTTATTTTTTTTTTTTTGTCCCTTTATTGATTACACAACCAGAGGTTGATTGTGATAACTACCTTCCACGAGATATGTTTGATTGTTTGCATTATTTTGAAGAGAATCCCTGCTTTGATTTAAATTAATTTCCCTTTAATCTCTCACTGAGCTTCTGCATAACTATAGCAAGCTCTTAAAATATTCAGGATATCTATGTAATTGTAAATTGATCTGTCTTCAAGGCATGTAGCCAAAGGAAGTTGGTATCCAGGAAACGCTTTGTCATTTTTTTACTTCTCCATATTTTTTTTTAATGGTTTATTGAATTTAAAAAATGAAATCAACAGTATCTGGAACTGTCTTTGCTTGATAATGTTATTAAAACTTAGCAACAGTCAGCATCTGTCTTATATGATTTAAAATTCAAACCATATGTTTGCGGCTTACGAATGCGCAAAGTATAATAATATAAAGAAATGTCATTTTAACTATATTAGCGACATCGCGTTAAACAACATATTGCCATTAGAAACATTTTGATATTTTAAAACAAATCAATAAATGATTGTTTTCCATTTCCCATTCACAAAACAAAAAATGACCCTGTACCTACAAGCCCTCTTGCTTGGTTTTCCACCTGCTAAAAAAAAAAATAAATAATACCACTCTGTACAAATTTTTATAATCTATTTTTAAATCAATGTCACCAGGAGTGCATAACTGTCACCATCGTCTATAGCACAAAAAAAATCAGGTCAGCTGGATAGTTTTGGAGCGCTGAATTATTTACTGCATGTTAACATCTTCTGCTGGAAAATCTCATTTTGGAGCATGAAAAATACATTATTTTACACCGATATTATTATATAGCTACAGAACAGTAAATGCAATACAGATATCTTCCTACACCCTTCTTGACTGTGTGATTCTAACACTGTATTATTCTATTGTGTCCCTAAACACATTTAGAACAGTTGGCTTCACTGACTATTTTATTTACAGTACAGTGAAACACTAATTTTACTGGTATATTGGAAATAAAACACTTAAGCATTGTGAAATGCTAGATTCTAACAGCTGGCTCCACTTTTCATCCAGTCATCATAAAAAAAAAGAAACAAGAAATCCAGTTGACTCACCGGTCTTCCACACATATATAGTTTTGCTTTCAGATTCATTCTGTGTGTCGGTTGCCCAGATCCCACAAAGAAGAATAATCACTCCAAATGAATAGAACGGGGTACCAGAGAAGCCTCTGCAGCTCCCTGTCAACCCCATGCCTTCAGAAGGCAGCTATGATTCTACAGCTTGAACACAATGAATAGCCCACTCCTAGCAGCTTTTCCTTCCTCGGTTTTCCTTTCTTAAGTCACAGAAAACAGAATCCTCTTCCCAGCTATTGTGCATGCCAGTTGAAAGGCAAAAAAAACATTTAACACCAAGGAACAATAGAGCCCAGAGCTGCTTCTTCTGCTGATGCTGCTTGTGTTTGAATAGAGGATGTTGCACCTCTCTCTTTCTATTCACTGACTAGTGGCAGTTTTCCATCAGCTGAAAGAGAGACAGCTGTCTGCAGGGGGCTCCAGCTGACTGAGCAGGTTATCTTGATCTGGGGTGGTAGCAGCAATAAATTACACCAGCTGGGGAAAAAAAAAGAAAGAAAAATCAGAAGCAGAAAGACTAGGAGAAAGTCACTTGCATATAATTGTAAGACCCCCATATGCCTCTTATCTAAAACAATGCACTGGCACAAAAGAAGTCCTTTATCAGCTCACAGGCAGTAATTGAAATGTTATTAAGCTATTAGATATAATTATATATGTTCTTTCAATTTGGAAAGTCTATTTTTTTTCTAGTTGTCCAATTATGCCAATATAGTTTATATTCCCAATGAAAATTAGATAGAAACCTCATAGCTGCACGTTGCACAGTCTACTTTCTAGAACCAAAAATATATTTAATAAAAAAAAAAAAAAGCCTCCTTAATATAGATACACACTCATGTGACCACACAGCACAGATACATATAATCATTTACACAGAACCATTCCCCAGGGGAGTTATTTTAAAAGGGACAGTCTTTCTTTCCTCCTAATGAAGCCCCTTGGAAAGAATGATGGATCCTGGAACATTCCAATAAGAAAACAGATAATTATAAACAAATTAGACAATGAGGCAGAGAACCTCCCAAATAAACATGACAAAAGCTTTTCAATAGAACATCCTTTTCTGTACATAAGTATCTATTTGTCAGTATAAGAGCAGTTAAACCTAAAAGATGGAAGTTCCCTGCATGCTAAGTGAGGATTATATAACAGAGGTGTTGTTGTCAGACAAAGACATTCAAAACTTGCTCTGTTTATCTCTGCTTGAGTCAGCCAATTTCTTCAAAGCGGCCAATTTTTATTTTTCAAAAGGAGCAACTTCACATCCCTGTAATGATTTGTTTGCAATCAAAGCTTATGTACCTTCCAAAAAAGAAATACGCAGTTGCAATGACATACAGTTACAATGCTTTGGTTCAGTTGCTTTTATTATAGTTGTAGGTTAAAGGTTACAGTGAGTAAGCTGTTATTTAGTTGTTATTAATATGCCTGCAGGCTGGCTATATTTCAATATATGTTAAATATTTTTAATCTATAACAAAGGGGACAGTCATTTTCAAAAGAAGAAAAATGCCCAGAATACATGTCTAATGCATTCTTATTCTGAAATTCAGTTATTATTAGCAGCTGATATTAAATTATTGCGGTTTATTTTCAAAGCGGCAAAAAAAAAAGGGAGTCAGAAGGCCCTGTTCTCACAAGCTAACAATCTAGAAATGTTAGTTTTCACTGGTCAGTTTCCCATTGGATGCCTGTGTTTTCTTGCTGAAAGAACAGCCCAACAATCATCTGTTGGCTGATTGGATAAAGAGTGATAAGGCCCTTTACATTGCTGATGAACCTGGAATGAGCTGCAGTTACAGAAAGCGTGTCAGGGGAGGTAAAGGGACAATGGGAGAAGTAATTCAGGTCTCAGCACATCTAGCTGATACGTGCTGAGGAAAATATAGCTGTTGCACATTAATCAACTTAACCTGGCTACTACTGCAGGGCCATTAGGCTAGGTTCACACTAACATATGATGCACAGTGCATCATACGCTAGTGTGAAAATAAAATCAGGCTCTATGAAAGCCTATGGACTTACCTAGTTCCCAACACACTAGCATAATGATGTACATACGCAGCATCCGTAACACTGGGTGTTGCATTCTGGCCGGCACATTATACACCGCACACAAAATGCGGCCAGATAGGAAGAGCCGTGAACGCCAAGGGACCGTTCACACAGTTTCTGGTAAGTACAATAGAAAAATACGCCAGGGCATATATTATTTCTTTTTTTTTTCACACTAGCGTATGATGCGCTAGTGTGAACCTAGCATAAGAGCATTGGACCCACCATAAAACAGGCTACTGAGCACTGAAAACAATGGTCAGTGTAACTAATAAGTTTCTGGGTACTGATGGTACTGTAAATGATTAGCATGTAGAGGGGTCATTTAAGTCCGAAATGTCACATAAAGGTATGAATTCACCACTTCCCCATACTCAGATATTTAGCAAACTCTGCAATGTGGCAAATTTTCCAGCTAATGACAGACATACACTACAGAATAAATGGCTACTGACGCCATTGCGACTTCACTATGGGAATACTGACACAGTCACAAATTCGCTATGGGAATTCTCTGTTTAGTCAATAAGGAGTAGTGAATCATAATGTAGCAACCGAAGTGATAGGAATTCACTTTGACAGTCCAATTCACACTTTGATAAATAATCCCCATAAAATATCTTGGATACTAAACAATGTGCAATGTAAAATACAGATTACATGGCAGTAAGAACACTGGACACTTAAAGCAATGATTATTGTAATTGATGAGCTATTGGGGAAGGTAGTTTTGCTAATGAGTTGGTACTTACTGAACATATCTGGTCTACAATATACTTAACAATTGGATTTTGGGAAATGTAACTGAGAAATGTTGCCAATGGGTAACATAACTGATGGCCATTTAGGTACAGAGGTCGATGAGCAATCCTATGAAAAAGCTACTGACTACCCAGGACAACTGGCAATGTAACTGTTGGACTACTCTGCACTGAAAGCAAAGCAAAGTGTATCTTATGAACTACTGAGCACCACAGGCAATTCTCAATAGAAGCAATATTCTTCTGAGAACTGAAGGTCATGGTTAGTGTACTGTAAGTTCTGAATGACAATCAGAAACATAACTGATATACAACTGACACTGAATAAAAGAGACAATATAGATGTATGATGCTAAAATACACTGAGAAACATAACCTGGCCATTGACTAATGCTTTTGGAATACTGAGCAGTGATGGCACTGAACAAGGTTTCTGATTCATGGGGACAATCATTATGATGAATAGTAACTGTAGGGGTAATGACCACTTATATTGATGTGAAATGTAATTGATAGACTACTGGTTACATAGTAAAATAACATGCCTACAGGGCAATTTAGTATAACTAACATTTAGGCACAACCACAAACTTCAAACACTGCTGTTTATTAAAACATATCTGAGAACTGAAAGATGGGTGAACTCCCTTTAGGCACGCATCCAGACTGATTTCCACCCAAGTTCAGTATCCTCCTGTTGAAACTGTTGAATTTAATGAATGAGTTGAGGTTTAATGCTATAGCACAAGAGGGCTTGCAAATTAAAGTCCTCTAACTGGTTCATTGTCATCCAAGAAATTAATCAATCAATTATAAGCAAATCAGAATTCATATTTCAGAGCATTCCCTCATATTATGTCCATATTCCATCTGGTTTGTTCAGTCTACTAGGCTTAGAAGGTATCATGGATATAGTGGACCCTCTTATCACTACAGGGCTGACATGAGTTTATCTGAGGCGCGGAGTCTAAGGCTAGGTATACACTAGCGTATTATGTGCAGTGCATAATACGGTAGTGTGAAAAAAATTACAGCTCAATGAAAGCTGATAACACTTACCTATTTCCAGACACACTAGTATATGATGTGCATACGCTGGATCCACAACGCTGTGTGTTGCATTTTGGCGTATAATACGCTGCGCCCAAAATGCGACCACATAAGAAGTGCTGTGAACACTGTCCACAAAATGTGACCACATAGGAAGTGCTGTAAACCGAAGAAGCGTTCAGACTGTTGCTGGTAAGTACAATAGAAAAATTCACTCGGCGTATTTTTCTTTTTTTTCACACTAGCGTATTAAGCGCTGTGCATAATACGCTAGTGTGAACCTATCCTAAGGAGCCTCTGGTCTTCAACTTTGATCCCTGCAAGGGGGTTTGGCCTTTGTAGCAGGGAGATTCCCAGGTTGTTGCCCTCAGACTCATACCTCCCCCCGTTAGTGATAGCTGGATAGGAGGAATAACAGGTACTGTCTCTTTAATAGCGAACTGGTACCAACAGGGGAAGTTAGCAGGAGGATACAGGAACAGGTACTGGAAGAAAAGGAGCTGGATACTAGACTAGGGCTGAGCAAAGATAATGAACTGGACACAGGATTTAGGGGGCATAAAATAGCATGAAATTCAGACAAGTACCTGTAAATACTGGCTTTTAAATACCCGCTGGCCGCAAGGGGAGGGACAGGCATTGTTGCTAGGCAATGACGCATGTCATTCAAAAACAAGTTGTCAGCCTCCCACGCACAGAGCGCTTCCACTTATACTCAGCGCAGGAGGCTGGAAAGGACACAGACGAAGCTGGATTACGGTGAAGGTATGTAACAGAAGGGATGCAAAATGATCTTGGAAAGAAAAACAGTGAATGCCTGTTTTTTCAAACAAATGGAAGCATTTTCACCCTTCTTATAGCACAACTGCCAACAAAAAAATTAAACAAAGAATACAAAAAGTAATATTATTTTTTTAAATTTCAGTTTCAATTTCCAATTCAAATAAATAAGGCTTAGAAGATATCAATTATTAATAAATTTAAACCGGTTGATTTAAAATGAAACCATCCACATAGTCTCAGTAGTCATTAATCACTTAAGAGGAAGCATTCAATTTCAAGATTATATATAAATAATTTTTCAACTAAACAGAAACAGTTTAGAGTTTTAAGCAGTATTGAGTTTAGTTGAAGAAAGAAATATACACTCTATTATGTCCACTTTACATAGATATTACTGAGATTAATGAACATAAGTTATTGTCAAAGGGAAATGCTTTCCACATAGGAGTACTCAACACAAAGAAAATGATCTCATAAATGGTCTTGTCTTTATTCAAAAGACAGCTACACTGAAAAACTATCCTGTGACTTTGTCAGCATGTGATATAGTGACTCTGAAACATTAGGGATCCTATTGTAAAAAGAAACCATAGTAATGTCCCCTGGGATTTCTGTTATACTGCTGAATCTTCTCTAATTTTGCCATTCACATGCATTAGATTAGAATTTGCCTTGATCAAATAAATCTTTTCTTCCATTCCTCTTTAAATATTCTGACATCAGAGCAAATTAGCAATGTTGAAGGTTGCAGATTTGCCTTTGTGTTTACTTTTCACTCTGTTACGCTTTTAAGAGGGATTTAAGGGATCAGAGAGCGCTAGCACTGTGAGGCTGTGATTAAGAGAGATAAGCAAGTGTGGATTACTGCTTCTCAGCTGTTGAAAAACAGGCAGCAATCAGATGATTATGGGTTGATAAGAGTCACGATAATAACAAATTTATACAATTTTCTAAGTATAGTTACTTTAGAATTCAGAAGAAACGGAACATCTGTGCTTGCCATAAAATTTCTCAAGATTGATGAAAACATACTTCGTAAGTCCAGTGAATTGGATGTATTTCAGCTGGATGTCTTTACCCAAAAATATGTGTTGTGAGACTCCACTTGGGGATGTGCTTGGTGTTCTCTATATTTTGTTCAGATTTTATATACACCGTATAACATGGAGCTTGATCTGACTTTTTCAGAAGGGCTAATTAATTTGTTCCAGAAGAAGTGGAGAATGCCAATACAGGGCACAGGTAGATCTGGCTTCTAGAATCTCTTATGTTACTTTTATTAAACTCGGGGATTTCGCTTTTTCGAGTTTATCCCAAGAACATCTCGGCTCTTCGTGCAGTAAAAATGGCTCAATATTTTCGATCGATATTTACTGACTGAAACTTTTCCATCAAGTATTTCGATTGAATTTTTTGATGGAAAAGGTACTTTACATTAGTAGTTTGGCTACCATTTTATTGACAAATTGAGATTGAAAAATTCAGTTAAAAAGTTTTATTCTGCAAATATCGATCCAAAATATTGAGCCATTTTTACTGCACAATTTGCTGAGATGTTTTCAGGATAAACTCGGAAAAGCGAAATCAGGCTTTTCCGAATTTAATAAATTTTGCTTTAGTTTCCTTGTGTTTGGTGAAACAGAAAAGCTGTTATTGTGACCAACATGTTTAAGAATGTACTTCCATAACTTTCTCTTTAAATTTTACACCCTTATGCGTTGCTTATACACAGTATATATGATGATGGTGGACAAAAGGTTAAACATATAATATCATCCTCCCTGAAATGTCTGTGTTTTACTGAAATATTAAATAACATGTTTTGATTTTTTTTTTTGGGGGGGGGCGGTTTGTTAATACTGGATAGAGGCAGAATATGTGTTCTATCTCTGAAGTGTATTGTGTATACAAACATGAAAATAGCAGAGTAGCTCAAATACAGAAGAAGATAGATTGTTGGTATATATGTAGCTGGAAGCCTACTGTACGTGATGTAAAGTGATGCTAGTGCATGTTCAAGCCTATGACATCATGTACAAAGGATGGGAAGACAGCAATAAAACAGCAAAACAGTATTTTTAAAAAAAAATGTGGTACAATAAAATGAATTGTATTAAATAATCATAAAAAAAACTACTAATGGCTTTATATCTTCAAAAATAAATTATTCCCTACTAACAGTTCAAAAAGATTTTCACAAAACAAAAATCTGTAGTAATTTTAAGATTAGAAATAACCAAAGACCTCAGAATTGCATACTGATGCTGGAATCATGACGAATAAATCTGATGAATGATTCAAAACATGTGTGTGTGGGTACTGAAAGACCTCTTAGGGTACTAGCTCTACAATTCTCTGCATCCCACCTAAATGCATATCATACCAAATAATCAAGACATAGAGAATTGGAGTATGCTAAAAGCACAATTTTATTGATATTTACCGCGACATGTTTTGTGCCATACATCAAGTGATAAAGGGCCTCTGTATGGCTCAAAATATAGAAAGAAATCCCAGCACTCCAGTAGTTAAAAGTTGAACTTTATTGCCACCGCATGGGTAATTAAAAATAAATGCCATGATTAAGCGCAAGCCGCGAAACGCGTAGGCATTGCGGCATGTTTTTAATTTATTTTTAATTACCCATGCGGTGGCAATAAAGTTCAACTTTTAACTACTGGAGTGCTGGGATTTCTTTCTATGATTTGCCAATTGGTCCACAACTTCCCGGGCACCCAATTGACTTTCTATTGGGGATTTGAGCGGCAGTACAAGCTGTAAGTATCAGCTTTCAGCATTTTCTATGGCTCAAAATATGTCAAGGTGAATATCAATAAAATGATGCTTGGCACATACTCCGATTGGGTGACCTATTTACCTTCCGCAGAATTCGCCTACATTAATTCAGAGCATTCGCCTACATTAATTCAGAACATTCATCTACTAAACTGACTTCTTTTTTCATTAATTGTGGAATTCATCCTTCCTTCTTTCCCAAGACTCCATGTGGATCATCACTTCCTTCAATAGAGCAGAGAATTTCTTCCTTGAGATGGGTATATTCTCAAGTACAGACTCCTTTATAATGGGCTCAGAACCAAGCAGAGATTTGCATAAGCCAAATGTTGTGCTACTCCAACTTTTGTGGTGGGAGATGAGGTCTGATTATCCACTAAGAACATTGAGTTGAGTATTCCTTCTGCTAAATTTGGTCAAAAGTACTTTGGTCCATAGCGAGTGTCAGAACAGATTAATGCAGTAGCCTTTAAATTATATCTCCAAGGTTTCCTAAGATTCATCCAGTATTCCATGCCTCTTTAATTAAATCTATCCTATCTAGCAGATTTTCTTCTCAATTATCCTCCAAACCAGCTCTGGTAATAGTGGAGGGTCAGGAAGAATTCACTGTGGAGAAGATTCTGGATTTTCATCTAAGAATAGGTCAACTGCAGTACCTGATCCATTGGTAGGGCTACGGTCCAGAGGAACACTCCTGGGATCTGGCCTTCAACATTCATGCCAATAGGTGAATAGGTATTCCATCAAGATCATCCTGAAAAGCTAGGACCCAGGGTGCCCAGAAGTCACTCTAGATAGGTGGGAGGGACGTTTGTTGTCAGGAATAGTGTTCTAGATGAGGCAATAAAGGGTTAAAGCTGTTCCACTTTCTCTCCTATCAGCTGCAAGCAGAGGAGTTTTAAAACTTCCATCCTCATGGCTCATTGCCTGAGCAAACAGCTTTGATACCTAGACCAGAGGTCC
>WMED01005855.1:0-19064 GCA_019650415.1 Pipa parva | reverse complement strand
ATAAAAACTGAAGCAGTAGACTTTGTCAAAATTAACATTTGTGTCATTCTCAAAACTTTTCGCCATGACTGTACAGTGTGGAGCTCAGCTACAGACTAACTTCTACATTCTTGGGTACCAGCATCACCTGAGGATGCTATTTATAGTGTGCTGCTTAGTAGGTCTTCACATACTGTATGTTTTTTAGAGTAAAGCAGGTCTGTAGCTGGGAGTGTTCTGTATTGAGCACTGTTGTATGATATAAAGCAGGACTCCTTCAAATAATTGGTCAGGCTTGTCTGTAATTCAAAGTTAAAGATATGCCACTTTGTTTTGCATTGAGCCTACCAGAAAAGTGTCTTTATTTGCAAAGCAGTGATTACCACTAACTGTATGCAGTCTGGTAGAATGTAGACTATCAGATAAATCTTAAGTATTTTTAAAGTTATACTTAATGATTATTTGGCTTGTCTTGTATCCACAACTGAAATAAATGTTAAAATGGGACATCCTAATCATTTATGGATATACAATCTCTGTTGGTTTGGTTCTCTTGTAGACTTTGATGTTTTACTGAGGAGCATTACTTTATACTAGCATTCAGCCTCCATCCATAAGCAGAATTAGTATTCCATGTTATTATGTAATTTGTGTGTGTTTTTTTAATGCAAGTTAAATCAGACCAGATTTTAAAAGGCAAAGGGAAACAATGTAACTCAGACCTGACTGAATCCATGTCCAAAGGTATGAATAGGTATGTGAATCTCAAATCAACTAGTTACAGCATTCTACAATGTTACACAAAATATTGTGAATGATTAAATTCAAGTGCCATTATTAAAAAATGCAAGAACTGAAAATGAAATGACAGGTACCAAGATGGTGGATGTTAGCAAAAGGTTTAATTGCTACTGCAAAATTTCACTTTACACTCAAACTGATTCAGTAACAGTTTCACAGAACTTCTGCCATTGAAATATTTCGGAAACACTAGAATGTATTTGTAGACGTGTAATTGTCAATAATTCTGGTATTTTTTGTTTATTAAATTATTGTGTGTAAAATAAATTGTTTCTGTCCTGAAACATTTTTATATTCGTTTAATCGGAGCAGAATTAAAAACATTTTTTTTTACCCCTGTTGACAGGTAGAGTTGAAAATAAAAATGGTATGAATATGTAGAGAACTGTACCACCAAAGCCACAAGAGTATAGTTCTAGAACCTGCAATCATTAGAAACAATGCTAGGATACTGCTTTTTAGTCATGGCATTTACACCAAAACTGTTTGGACATTTTTTTTTTACATTATTTCTTCCATAACCAAATCCTTTCCCACAAACTTACGACATCATAACCAAGAACACAAACACTACACCGAATTGTCAATATTTATTGATTAATAACTTACAAAAAAAAAAAAAAAAATCATGTCATTAATTTATGTAAGGAGAGCTAAATTATGCAATGTACAATTTCTGTTGCTCACAATTGTAGTACAACGAGAATCAGACAGTAGTAAAATAATGCTTGGCACCATTAAAATAAATACAAAAAGGAAAAAAATACAAACAATTGAATAGCTTTAAAATGAAATGGGAGTATTGCAGATTTCTTGTGGCTGGCTCGCAATTGAAAACCCATGAAGAGAGCAAACAGAGAGTATAGGATAAAACCGAGCTTTCCTAACAACATGTTCGGCTTCACAAATTCTAAATATGTTTCCACATCTGTCATTCCCCAATTTCCAATACTAGCTTTTCTTTACTGCAGGCGATGCTTGAGCAACAAGCAGCCTTCAGTTAATCCAACAGGTCCTCAGTGCATATATAAATAAAGTCTACAATGGTCATCGGTTAAATTCTGCATCTTAAAAAAATATGGTTGGGGTATGTACATAAAACGTCACAATAATAGCATTTATGTGCAATAAACTGAACATATATATTAAAAAAATAGTTGTTTTTTTTTACAAAAAAAAGAAACAAACAACAACAGAAAACAAAAACATATTCTAGACAATACATTTCTACACCACACTTGCTAAAAGCCTCTTTGCACTGGCACCTTTCGTGCTCAGAAGGCATAAGTGACTGCAACATTTGCTATGAGTGGAGGATGACTGGGACAGGCAGGGAACGCAAACTTGTTGCTAAAATTTTTTACACTGAATTTAATGAAATTACTTTGAAATTGCATAATTCATTTACACTTACTCTAGGATTTTCACAGATTAATTATGACTGTGTTTGCTTGCTCCACTTGATCTACCAAAATTGCTCTTAATATTGACTTTAATTTTACCATGAAAAATTAGCGTTAGGAGTAGATGTTGTAAAACCAGCCCTAAATCTAATTTTATACTAAGGCATTGTTAAAATGTAATCATAAACAATTCAAATATCTAAATATATTTAAAGAACTAAAGCAAAAAATATAAAAAAGAATTATTAATACTTACCTTATACAGAGCCGATTGACTACAGTCACAGCGTGAGCTATGCTGTAATTAGCCGGCACCTGATGCTTCCTTCACAGCGCTGGCTGACTGAGCCCTGGGTGAAAAATGGCTTAAACGTCATCATGTTCATTGTGAGGGTCAATGAGAACGCTTCCTACAATGAGCGTGATGTGTATGAGGCTGTTGAATCAAGTCAAAGGAGCTGCACGCTGGCTTCTCAGTCACCCTGCGTGCTGTGAAGGGAGCATCGGGTGCCGGCTAATTACAGCACAGCTCATGCTGTGACTGTAATCAATTGGCTCTGTATAAGGTAAGTATTTTAATAATTATTTTTTTGCTTTAGTTCTCCTTTAATTCCAATTTGGTTAAAGTAAGACAATTTCAACTGTGATGCAAGCTTGGAGAGGTTATCTAAGGCCTCTTCACATTACAGATCTTTGTGCAAGTTTGTCCTACTGCTCATACGCAAATACAATACGTTATTCTCAAACTGCACTGAAGCATTCCCATTATGCAGTTTAACTTGCACAGTCTGAAATATATGTAGCATGCATTTTTGGCGCTATCCTAACGGTCAGTGTGACACATTCACTTTTCTCCCTATGGAGTTCCATAGGAATCACATGTATATGCCTTTAATCACATGTAACTTGACATCATCTCCTATGAAATCGCTTTCTACTTACTGCATGAAAATTGCAAGTAAAATTACTTCAGTTTATGGCTGAATGTCTCTTATGCAAAGGCAAATAAATGTGAATCTTTGCAGCTATTACATAAAACAGTTTACAACCAATTACTAGGCTGGATAGAACAGCTAGCAGGGGATACATATTCTACTGATTATTAAAGGACCTACTAAGTCAAACTTATATGAAAGACAGCAGGAAGACCAATCACACACAGCCTAAGAACAGCATCCCGGTGAACATTCTGTAGAAGACTTCCCATCCGCAGAAAAACTACACAGTTTACTGTAGTAAACATCAATGTGTCCTGACCCACATATAAACACAATAAGAAAAAAAAAAGTGAGGGAGGGAGCAGCTGGACACTTTTTTAAATAACCGTTTATTCCTGCAGCAATCTTAAAAGGACACTGGCTTCTTCAGGCATACAATATGGGAAAATGAATTGAAAATCTTTTTTCCTGTCTCATGCCTTCACACTTTCCCTTTTATGCATCCTGCTGGGATAGAATTTCAAAAGACACATCTATGGGTTCACTATGAGCTAATTTAGCACTTTCTAGACCAGTGGTTCTCAAACTTGTCCTCATACCTCACCAAATTTACATGTTTTTAGGATATCCACACAACAGCACAGATAAATTTACCATCACGTTTTCGACCCACCTCTGCTGTGTCAATATCCCATAAAAAATGCAACTTTGGCAAGGCCTGAGAACGACTTTGAGAACCACTGTTGTAGACTAATAGTGTGTTGTTCGCATTTAATTGCTTTGACCTTCAAACTGACCTGAAGTAATAAAAGTGCAAAGCACAAATGTAACAATGTCAACACTCAGCTATCCTAATATGCAAGCTACCTTAGATGCACTTTTTATTTAGCGCTGATATATTACATAGTGCTTTAGAGAGATTACTCATTCCCATCACTTCCTTCTTTTGTAGAGATTACAATACAATCTTACATTCACACACTAGGGCCAAAATCGCTAGAATCCAAATCACCTACCAGTATGTTGTTATTTGGACTTGGGAGGGAGACCCGAGGAGTTGCACAAGGAGAACAGACTCCATGCTGATAGTGCTCGCGGTTGAATTGAACCCAGCGCTACATGGCAACAACGCTAAATATTACTTATTTACATAGTGTTCAGCCCTTAGCTGAGCAGAACGCAAAGTAACATCTGGAAAAGTACCTTTTCAAGTTAAATTTCTTTTACTGCTGTATAAACTGGTGGAATTCATTCTCCACTACCAAACATTTAAGTCAAATCAAAAAGATCAGCAAGTCAAGGGAAGGGAAACTTACAGATCTTATATATGTGAAAAGAAAACATTTTAACAATTTATTTTCAAATACTGAACATCAACTATTTACATTGACACTGCTTGTGCTACTAAGACGAGGGCTGGAAAACACCTAGCTTGCATTATTACCTGTAATATAAGAATTACAGAAATCAACATATTCGAAGCATCAAACATGCAGTGGGATTTTTAAGGTACTGATATCGATAGCTGTATTGTGTATTGCTAAAAGCTAGACAACTCCCAATTTCGTTTTTTGCATTCAATATAACAACAAAGTGAAACCTATTTGATAATTAAACTACATAAATACTAACATACCACACACTAGTCCTTAATCTGCATGTAGACTAATGTTTGCATTGTTTACACACTCCCCTCCCCCACAGAGCAAATTAAATCAATTTGATCTGGTCAAAAAAGGTATTTTGACTGCGTTTTTTTGGACAAGTAATGTAGATTAAATTAAAATCCATAATTTCCCCATATTTTGTTCTATTGCATTGGCATACAGATTGAAGTACAGCTTAATAACAGACAAAACCATCAGACTGGCTTACTTTCTAAATGCTACCCAACCTATGCATAGATAATGAAGTACCCTTCAATGCTTGGCAGCTTACATGGTTGGCTGGCCAAGTTGTTCTTTTCACACCAAAACAAAAACTGCTTTCAATTTGAATCATAGGACTTGGACTGCTTTCGGGTAGGTGTTAAAATTATCAACTAAGCATAAGTTGGATTTCATTTAGAACACTAACTAATACTTAAGTTGCCCTTGGTGATGACTTTACCCCCGTTAACAGACTCCTTAAAACCACTTCAGTATCCATGACAGAGACTTGCTGATGTGACTCAAAGTAAAGCATACTTATTGGTTACAGTCACCCCATTTTATAGTGCCTTTCATTTGCATACACAAATTTAAATTAAGTTTTTTTTTTCCAAGTCATATAATACAGTTTTACACAGTTATATATTTTAAAGGTTCCATGATGTCCTTCTTTCACATAGATTCAGCTGTTTGTTCTCTCTCCCACTCGCTAAAAGTCTTTAAAATTCAATTAATAGCACACAAGGTATTTTAACAACACACCGTGCCTTCAGTGACAAAACAGCTTGCAAAAGTTTCCCATTTACTTCACTCCACCTCCAGCTGAATAAAAGCTTAGTCATCGTATGATTAAGCACAAACTAGCGTGAAACGCGTTAGTGTTAAATGTTTTACCAATATGCTATTGAAGCTATTTAATTGAAGAAATAAAAGAAGTATTTTTATTCAGCTGGAGCATTTTTTTTCCTGATTACCATTTAGATATTGGAGTCTATCTTGTTTGTCCAGAGCACACAGCTGCACTTCAGTGGCAAAATTGAATTTATCCATGGAAAGGGTAGCCATGCTGTATAGCTACCTGTCCATGGATATATTCAATAGAAAAAGTTTTTCACGGCAAGTATCGATCGAAGCAAATCTCGCAATACCTATCACAAGAAACTTCATAGTGTTCTCCCGATTATTAAACTCGAAAACTAGCTTTTCAGAGTTTAACCTTTTCCTATCCTGTGTCCCCTAGAGGAGGACATTCCATTTCAATACTTGGTCCCCTGGTAGAGGACATCAATATTACAGACGTATTTCTCTATCCTAAGTCCTGCTAATTTCTCTGATAAAATTCACTGATATTGCATAAAACATCTAATTTCACGTTTTCCCCCAAAAATATTAAGATTTCAATGGGCAGAACAGGAAATTTTATTGGATAGGAAACAGTTAATAAATTTTGCCCCTGCAGGTGTATTACTAATTTTTCTGCACTAAAGGGGATGGTGCCATTTTTGATCTGTATGTTTAATTTGTTTTAGCATTTTACCAACTGCGGCGATAATTTTGAGCAGTGCACAGTGGCATGAAATAAGTAAATGGGAACTATTGGAAGGTGCTTTGTCACCATTAGCCTTAGCTTTGCTGAGAATCCAATCAGTAGAGACTTGAGCTTTTAAGATAATGAGAGTTTTATGTTGGCTAGGCCTAGTGTGCCTGCTGCTCTAAATCTGACACAATCTAATTTGAGGTTGGTGATAGAAGGTATACGTTTCTAAACTTTAGATGAGCTGAGTCTAAGGCAGATGCCCCATGTGTGGCAAAATACATTAAATGACATGCGAACAGCCTTAGTGAGCTCACCTGTTGACTTTCCCCTTTTCTAACCAGGCAAATACAGAGAGAAGATAGGTCATCTGACTTCTTCTCATGGTAAAACACATCGTATGTAGATACAGTCACTAGTGGCATCACAGATGTATAATGGGGAATATGCCTAAGGGACCCACCAGAGTACAGAGCAGTGATGGGGGGCTCTGTACAAATGCTGATTATAGATCATCCACTACAATCAGAGAAAGCAAGGGAACACATGCAAATTTCATCATTAAAAAAAAAAATGATAGAATTCTACACTGAACCACCATTTTATCCTTGTTGCAACATTTTGAGATTTGTAGCCAGCTTACTGAACTGGTCTCATTCCTAAAAAAACAACAAACAAAACAATAACAAAACAAATTGCCTTATGGATTAGCTCATCTCACAAAATGTTAAAAATTCTACATAGGCAGCAGTATCCACAGCACACCTAGTGGTCACTTATAGATTGCACCATTAAAGCAGCTACCCATAGGGCAATATTAGAAACATTTCTTGCCTCACAAATAAAAACGAGGGTATAATCATTATTCCAGGGCAGTATATAACTTATCAACTTCTCTTCCTTACAAAGAATCCAAATGTATCCTTCTGTAAATCCAAAACAAAACGTGATTCTATTTGGTTTTAAAAGACTGTGATGCTGTTCATGTGGAGGAGAGGTCACCATTAGATTTTGATGGCAAATTTAACATTTACATTTTAAAACTAACATATCTACCTTCAAAGGCCTTTTTAAAAAAAATAAATAAGAAATTCTTGATCCAAGGAAAACCAAAATCTAGATGCTTTGGTTGTGTTATTTTCAATTAAAAGATCCAGGGAATTATATAGTTCAGTTCGTGCTGTTCATTGAATAGTCCTTGACGTTGTCAATTACATGCCTCTGTACAATAATAAGAATTTTAACTGGACACAGAGTATCAAATGGCAGAGGAACCAGCACCAGCCAAACTGTTACATTCATTTCCTTAAATGTTCTCAGCACTATAAATTTGACATCTGGATTGAATAAAATGGCCTCTCTCCAAACTTTATCATTATAATTATGGGGGGGGGAAATCAGATTCTCTCTAATTCAACATTTGATGACAGAAGTACAAGCAAGACCAAGTTACCTTACAAAACATGCTGTGTTCCACATGTTTGCAAATGTGTGTAATGTAACTGTGAATGTACAATGCACAATTGTCACATTCTAATATTTGCAAACTTCCCAAGAAAGTTGCCAAATTAAAAAAAAAAAAAACACAACTGTAATTCTTTGGCTGTACATCCAAGTCAGATGCTTACATCCCAGCCTGGAAGTGTCCAGGAAGACAATGGGGCATTCATTCACCAAATGTACCATAAAGCAAGTGGTTGCTGACTTATTATTGTGTTTTAATATTGGTTTCCCCTATTCACATAATACACTGATTTTTTTGCATAACGATGCCTATACGCAAATGTCGGAGACTTAGTGACATAGTGATAGGAAATACATTTTTTTTCTCCACATATCCGCAAACAGAAGGCAAGAAACTGCTGTCATAAAACGTAGGAAACATATATTCTATTGTTATGATTACCCCTCTTTCCAGCTTAATCCAACAGGCTAAACAGCCAGTGCACTTGCAAGATTTCTCTGGTTAGTCTCAAGATTCACATTTTCAATGACAATAACAGAGCACAACTGTGGAAGATCACATTACAGGAATAAACTGTCATTTAAGAACCCCCCCTTGGTCACACCGGGATAGAGATTATTTACTGCAAAGCCTCACTCCACTTGGTTCATTGAAATAAAAAAAAAAAAGGCAAAGAATGGATTTTCATTCAAGCACAAGACTGAAGAATGTCAAGAGCAAAACGCCATGCTTTGTAGTGAATGGATTTAAATAGAAAAAAAAAAAGATGAATTAAGATTCACTGTTGTCCAAAATAATCCCAAGGCTAGGATCTGTCTGCTAAAATCCATTTTATTCTCTTCTTTCTCAGTTATGGGCATTATTGTCCTGTCCATATTAACTCTCGTTGAAAAAATGCTGATAGAGAGAAGGTACTGCGATATTCATCATTAGCCCTAAAAACAGCATGCTATAGTTCAAGGGGCGGTTTTACTCGAGAGACAAATAGACATTTTCAGGCACCATTCAGAGCGGCCTGATGGAGTGGTATTGTTGTGTACTCTACACCAGCTGATATCCTGATCCTGATGTTTGTTCATATTCTATTGTGTACTGTCTTGTCCAGTCCACAGTTACAGGGCGGAAGAGACCACAGCATCTGAATTCAAAGAAGTCTATAATGTTTCGGACACATCCATGGCTGAAAAATGAACGGATGTTTGAAATAAATGAATAGACTCCATTACCAAACTCGTCATGTGAAACATGAATAGATCGATTAAAAGAAAATACAAAAAATAACACATACAAATTCAATCAACTGTTTGTGCTTTGATGATATTCACAGTTTGCTTTCCTTTGTGGGACAGTAAGGCCAGGGCCACACTGGTTGTTTATCCCACAGGAAACAACGCAACTATAAAACAGCTAGTGTGTAGATACAGTAGATCCTGCATCTACTGTACATTTCATATTCTAAAGCCTGTGCTATTTTCCTGTCACACATTTTGCTATGTGCTGCAAACAATATCCTCATCTAAAAATAGACTATTGCATTTATCCTGGCATTGTTAAAATGACCTATCAGCAAAAAAAAAACAAAACAAACAAACTTACTTAAAAGGGCTTTCAATGGATGTAGTTGTAACTTTAAAGTGCTTGTATCTTCTGGCATTCATGCGTTCATTTGTGGTTATACCCAGGCAAGATATCTGTGGAAATTCCCCAAGCATTCTTAGTTACATTTTTTTTAAAAACAATTAGTCAGTGAATATTTTCTATTTCTGAAGCGGAATTTAAATAAAATAATTCCAAAATGTCACTGGTTTAAAGATGAAGCCTCCTGTTTGCACAATGCTCCACACTGCGGTATTATTTATTAAATATTGAATAATGCTGAACAGAAGACATCTCCTTGTGCTTTCTGGAAACAGGTGTTTAGGTACTCACAATTTACACACCATATCTCCCCCTACTACATACTTTATAAAGTCAAGGCTTTTCCCCAAATTAGAGAAACTTCACACTTGCCTGCACCTGGCAATTCAGATCATAAAGACTTTTGTAGCTAAAAGTTGTAAACACATACCTGGTACATCTGACACATAAGTAACACAGCCACCCACATTAAGTGGAAAACACTGTTGAGAAACATCCAGAACATCCAGGGTGAGCATGTGGCAATTTGTGTAACATATGTCCAAAAACCATCTTTAGTGTAAGTTGTATCACAGTGAATTCCCCAATCTACAAGAGCAGAAACACTGTATTAATCAGGGATGCATGTGCATGATGCATTACCTATTTACAAAAATTTGGGGGAAATTCATATTTTGTTGAGCAGGGTTTGATACACAGAGCTTACTTCCTTTCCCAGGCAATATCACTGATAAATTTATATACGTATTTGCCGGCGTATAAGACGACCCATAACTTTTCCAGTTAAAATATAGAGTTTGGGATATACTCGCCGTATAAGACTACCCCTCTTCCAAGGCAAATCCTGCTTGGACTGGTCAGATCTCCCTGCCTGCCCAGCCCTCCCTGTCTCCAAGATTATCAGAGCACCATCACACTGTGCTGCCCCTACAAGCCCTACCCTCTGAAGGAGGGGGGCGCTATCTTAGTGCTCGCCCCCCTCCTTTTCTCTCTCCCTACCTAGCTCCTCTGTTGCCCAGCTGTCTGTGCTGAGCATTATAATGTTTCCTCTTCAGAGCAATGATTAAACTTCCTGTCACTCACAGGAAGTTACATCAATGCTGGGGGAGGAATGCTGTAGCGCTCAGCACAGATAGCCGAGCAACGAAGGAGCTAGGTAAGGAGAGAAAAATGTGATACCCGGGGTATAAGACGATCCCCAACTTTTCAGATGATTTTCAGGGGTTAAAAAGTAGTCTTATATGCCAGCAAATACAGTAAATAAAGGCTATAGAGTCAGTGTCCCAAGCAGCTACCACACAGCTCAACAACTGGGATGTCCCTTAGAAATTAAACCGTCAATTGATCTTGTCAAATAGAAGGCAAGACATTTCAGGCTTCCAGTGAAGCGCTGCCACATGCTCCTGGCAACAGACTATGAAAATCTATCTAACTACTTTTCCAGATTTGCATTACCCCTAAACGTATAAAAACTGAAAAGACTTTCTAGTGCTTGTACTTTGAATTTGAATACATACAAGAGATACAGCCATAAATCATCCAGCAAATCATGCAAAGAAGGAAAAACAGATATCCCATAAAATAGCGATGGTTTCCAGAGCCTGCACAAAAAAGAGAGAAAGTAATGTCAAAAGCAGAACTTGCACTTACAACTTTATTTTATACACTAGTTTAAAACTGCACGCTATAAAGACTAGTTCACAAAACAACTGAAAAGTCCTTTGACTTTTTAGACTTGGACCATATCTTACACTTCAGATTTCTAGTATAAAGTGCATGGTGGGGTATTTTTATGGTGACAGGTTCCAAGAAGACACAGTATGAGGATACTGTATTGTATGCACTAAAATTTTATCTCAAGATAGAGATTTTCAGGCGAGCAGAAAACACTATCCTGCAGATAGACCCTAACTGATTCAGTTTCAGTGCCTCAGTGTGGCAAGCAGTAAAGCATCCAGTTAACTAGTAGACGGTAAAGTAGGAGGTTATAACCACTATGTGCACTGGAACATTCCTTTCTGCCTCCCTAGTACCATCAGTATTTGCAGATTTGTGAACTTTACCATGTTTCCTCTTCCAGTATAGCTTGTACTTTTCTTACATTTTAATTGCAGGCTTCAGTTCCCATTGAGTTTTTACAGAGGATTAGTTGGGTACTTTTTAATAAGCCACAGTTAAAGTTGGCTTGGTTTATTCGCTCATAGTACTCTTATTCTGTACTTAACAGCATTGATTTGTACAAGACATGGATTAGTCTCCTGAGCACTTAATTTCTTATGTGCCTAAGGTTTGTGTGACCTTAGTCTAAATTTATGCAGTAGTCTGTGTACCTAAAAAAATGACAGAAAGATTTAAGGGGCAACAGAATATCTTCAAATACATCTTCCCTGAAATTAGTTAAAAAATGACATCAGAAATTATATTTTATGAATAAAAGCATAATGATGATATTATAATAAAAACTATAAGCGCTTGATTTTTTTCTGCCTCCCTTTCAGTACAATTTTAGCTCTGAAACAAACTACACACTAGTAATATGGCAAGAACACAACCAACCAAAAACGATTCAATTTGAGAATTGTTCTGTAAAGAAAGCGCAAAGAAATGTGCACTCAATAGTGCCTGAATCTGTGCAAACAGGTGTAAAAAGGGATATTTTCCAAACGTCCCAAAGGGAGTGGAGAGATATAGTTAAAATACCAAAAAACACCAAAATACAGTGAAGGCAGAAAACTATATCAAATGGCTGCTCACCAGATATATTAATAAAACAAGCTCTCAGATACAGGAATGATGACTGGCTCAAATCATTTCACTGCGACCCCAAATCTTCAAGATAACCTCCGTTTCTTTAAGACATCATAGGCTCCCTTAAGGAGTGAAGACTCAAAATGGAGATGATGAATGCACAGGTAAAAATAGTTCCAAACGGGAGTATACCCTGAACAATTGAGTGGCTCAAAACAGCATGAATTTGAAAAAGTCCATGTTAAAAACAAAAAGTTTTTTATTTAAACAACTGGGAGATATGTGCAAATGCACATTATCACAAGGTAGGTAAAAATGAACAAAACAAAATGTGTAGTAACCACAAATTATGACAAAATGTGGACAAAAATAGGAAAAAGGTAAAAATGGTGAAAGATACCTTTAAAAATGACCACCAGCGTCACGCTTGGATGTCCATTCAACAATATGTATCCAGCAAGTCTCTCAACGCGTTTCGCCGGTTAACGGCTTCATCAGGAGTCCACTAGGCTGTTTACAGAACAATTCTCAAATTGAATCGTTTTTGGTTGGTTGCACTTGCAGTGGGAGAGCACACTCACTTTGAAGAGAGCAGCATTGGATTGAACTGGTTTAACTGTTTTGAATCCTTTTTTCTGGACTCTTTTTTTCCATTTTGGATATTTTGGACATTTGTTTTATAAATTTTTGGTTTTTTGCGCACTCACATTATAGTATATCTTTGTTTGTGGTACACATTTTTTTCACCCATTTTTCACGTACATTTTACGCTTTCATTATCACATACGATCAACACATTTTTAGCGCTGCTAGTTTTTTGTTTTTTGTTTATGGCAAGAACACAAACTGCTACTTACCGACACAGTTGCCAACCCAAGGACAATGATGATCAAACTTTGCTATGCACCGGTTGCAAATTCCACAATGCTTGGATCTCACTGGCTTTCTAATCTGTAAGCCAATTTCAGAATAAAGTGTTGCGTTAAACAACTCACTTTAAAAAAATATCCAGATAGTTACTGGCATTACTTTTTGTAATGACCAAATGAATATTATGCTTCTCAAAGCATGTAGTAATTAAGAATAATTAGAGCAGGGGTGGCCATGGTGGAATATGACATTCTTTGTTGCCATTTATTTCTATCTCCACTTACTGTAACTAGACCAAACTCCATGAATGTGACAGTAGAGGCAGAACAATTATATGAACACACAGGGCATCACTAACTAAAGTCCAAATTGTCATGTTGAGCTATGAATTCACATTTATTTGCCACTTCCCCATGTTCACTTATTGAATAAAATCTGCGAAGTGGCCAATACGTGACTAATTTTGGCATCTACAATAGTCATAAACTTATGGACCTCTTCACATTACTCTGTATGTGAGTGCACAACTACTTCTACTATTGACTAAACTGCAGAGTGTCTCAAAACAGCATATGTGACTAGGTGTTCTGCTCCGAATTCACCTGTTTGACTTTGCCACTTCAGACTGGCAAATTGGGGGGGGGAGGTTGATGGCACAGCTCTAGTGCTGTGTAAGGCAACTATTCCCTCAAAAGTAACAATGGCAACTGTGACTAATTAATAATGTGACTTAGGGACAAGTTGACACAGAAATAGATAGAATATTCACTGAATAAAGTTAGTGGGACAGTGCGAGACTGACATCTCTGCTTTTCACTTATCGAATTTGCCTCACTCCACATGACTTCTCATCCTACTTCTGTTTGACTGACTAGACCACACTACGCATCTGACAGCATTTGTTGTTGTTCATTTGTTCGACAAGTGTATTCACTGCTTAATCAATAATGAGAAGTGACTTCTCGACTATTTTGGCAGTGCGATTCGAATTGTAGTGATGTGAATTTGACAGGTGAATTCACCCTTTAGTCAATGATGAACGTATGTTGGTATTGCCTGAAGAAGTTGTCATGGTAGATTCCATTAAAAAGTTTAAAAGGGGTATGGATGTTTTCCTTCAGTGTAAGAACATAACAAGTTATGGGAACTAGATAACTGAAGGTGGGATCTTGATCCAGGGAATTATTCTGATTCTGAATCAGGAAGGAATTTTTCCCTAATATGAGGATAATTGGCTCTTTCCTCATGGGTATGTTTGCCTTCCTCTGGATCAACATTGCAGGAATATAGGCTAAACTGGATGTACTTGTGTCTTTTTTTCAGCCTTATAAACTATCTTACTAAGTATTCTGGCGAATTGTTCAGTCTATACTCACACAAACCCTAGGGCAGGAGTAGGCAAAGTTTTCTTGTATTGGGTCGGTTTAATAATTTTCAACATTGTGTCGTGTGGGTAACATACCCAACATGGCAGAGCATCTAGGGGGTCTGGGGGGGGCGCTGTGAGAGTGGAGCCCCAGCCGCCAAGTGATTTCCTGTGTTTCCTTCTGCAGAAGTGGCTTTTCCTGGCATCTCTGAGACAGTTTAATCCAGTGAAATTAAAAATTTATGAAAATAAGTAGACTATGTATTTTGGAAGACGGACAAGCCCAAAGATATCCATGAGCCAGATCATAGTTTGCCTGCCCTTGCCCTAGGGGAACAAGTATAAAATCATTTAATGGAATAAATTCATGAAGTGATTGATACAGAAACCCTTCAGTCCTAAATAAAGATGGCGTAACTGTAAGCTTCAGTTGAAGCAAAGGAGTGTGTATTTGATGCACAGCTCCATTAGAACTGAATAAAGACAACATCAAATCTATTTCTAACACAGTCTAATTGAGAGTTCTAAGATGCTTATCATTAGGGAGTGCTCAGTGATTTAAATGTAGGTAATGAAAGTATCAGAATGTTCAGAACATAAAGCTTTCTTCACATAATGCAGTAATCACTGAACACAGCATGCCTGTGAGTAGGACTGCACTTCAAATGAACAACAATTATAAAAATCCTCTAATTACTATCAACATCAACTACCAAACTGGTGCATGATGAGCAAAACATATCCAGCTCTGCACTGGGGTAATTGTTTATGATGCACACCTGTTCAAATGTTTCACATGAACATAACTGCAAAGTACAAAAGGACATCTCATGTCTTAGGATAAGACTATCTGCAAAGCGTTAAAGGTAATCTCAAACCTCCACTAACTGAATTTATTCACTGAACTGTTTTTGTTATGTATTCTATTAAAAAAGTTACTAACTTCTATTTTAAGATGATGAATGCCCTGAACAGCAGATAACTGACAAGCAGCCTAATCGGTTTCATTAATAATAAACAAAAGCCAGTTTACTGAAATGCATTGATTTAACTGGTGATCACATCCTCTTAAACCCCATAATTATTACTGATTTAGTGATCAGTAAATTATTGGTAGTTTGGAACCTAGGGCAAAAATCTAATAAACTCGAAAAGATTGTTTTCGACCTTTGTGAGTTCATTCAGGGGGGAATTCACCATTCAGTGAAGTGAGCTCCGAAGCCTTCGGCTCACTTCGCAAATGGTATTATGCGCATGCTGATGTCCTGCGCGTGGACATCAGCATGCGCATTAAAGAGATTCCCGTCTCGGCGAGGCAACTCTTTTGGTCTCGCCGAGATGGGAATCCCTTTAATGCGCATGCTGATGTCCACGTGCAGGACAGCAGCATGTGCATTCGCTGAATGGTGAATTCCCCCCTCAGTGTTAAAACGGTCAATCGGGGGAAACCATTTCTATCAATATTTTTTGATCGATTTTTTTCCGAACTAACGTTTTGATCGAATTTTCATTTTTTAAATTTTTTTTTATTTTATAACTGTTTATTTAACATTTTTCATTTACATTGTCTTACAGTTTGACAAGTCTATATATTATACAGTATGGAAACTTTGTGTTATTATTCACTTATATTTGAATAAAATTTCAGTTTCCAATTTCGTGTGTCTTAACTGCGAACAATACAGAGTGATAGACGTGATTTATACAAATGCTTTAATAATATAACTCAACTAAGAAAAAAGAAAAAAAGGGAAACAGATATTATGTGACGTGTTTTTCCTTGATTGTTTTTTAATTTTTTTATGGAAAAGTAGTCGAAGCACTTATATAAAGTACGGCTACATTCCCATTGCAAAAAAATGATTGAAGTGTTTAGATTGGAAAAAAATTGATAAAAAAATATTGTAAACTGTAGGTTAACAGGAGCAGGGCACGTTGGCCTCATCTCTAACTTTAAATTATTTCTGGTTTTACAACTTCATTTACAGTTCAATACAAATTAAAATGCTTTTTTTTTTTAACCATGTGGGTTCATATTGAGTCATTTAATCTCACGTAATGAAACAAAGAACCCACCAAACCCCCAAAGATCCAATTAGAAGCTATTGTTACTAATGCATAGTCTGCAGATTCACAAATCATCTTACCCTAGTATATATTCATCATACAACACAGACAATATAAAAAAATATGAAAGCATGTGGTCTGCAGTATACTGCACTGTGCTTGCAATGCTTTAATACAGCACTGTGTACAATTAGAAAACAGATACTTACCAAACAGGTACTGCAAAATATACTCAGGTCTAGGCTACCTGTTTCAGCAAGTTCTACTATTGTCTGCAAATAAAGATAAAAGCATATAAAATAAACTATGTTAAACATGAAGGTGACAAATCTCAATTATTACAGAGATAACTGCATTTGGTGTAAGCAATTATTAAATTCCCTTTAAATTGTGTGCTAATGTTATAATTTAATTTGAAGTATATTGCTCCACTGTATGATAACACTAAGGGGGTAATCCAGCAATGTGCGAAGTGAGCTCCGGGATCCTTTGCATCACTTCGCACATGCTGTTGTGCTTGCTGATGTTATGTATGCGGACATCAGCGAACACTTTAAAGGGATTCCAGTCTCAGCGAGAGCACTCGAGTCGCCTCACCGAGACTGGAATCCCTTTAAAGTGTTCACTGATGTCCGCATGCAGGACATTAGCGAGCGCATAACACAATGTGTAAAGTGAGGCGAAGGATCCGGAGCTCACTTCGCACATTGCTGAATTACCCCCTAAATCTACGAAACATTTCTATACCTTCATTGCATGACAATACAAATCTTTCATACACAACTGCTACCATACTTCTATATTTGAAATAATTACATATATCATTCATGAACAAACATTTAGATTTTTCCACCTGAACGATGTGTACCTGTACTGTGTAATGTGTGCTTAGCTTGTAAGCACTGGGGCACTTAACCAATGTAATTAGATAAATTCAAGCTTTTATTTACTGCAAAGGGTTTAAAATAACAGTACATTAAGACACATTAGAACTCCTATCTCCAATATAATAATAAATTATATTAGTTACAATGTTCCCCAATATGCTATTTTATATAAACCATATGTTAAGTGGCATCATAAGAGACATTATAGACATTCTAAAATAAAATTGTTGATTGGATGGATTTGTTTTGACTTCACTCTACACTGTAAATTAACATAAATTTGTAATTCAAGCAGTAGGATTTTTTTTTGTGGATACGGAATGATAAAATGCATCTCAAACAAATTAATTTTGTTATGAAATGAATGATATATTAACAAACTAAAAGGGATGACCAGGGGAACAAAGTTTTCCTCTAATTATAGCAATCTAACTATAGGTTTTTTGGAATAACAATTTAAAGTGCACCTATCACCTCAAAACACTAACACTAATTTAGGTTGTACTAATGAAATAAAAGTTTTGTAAATATATATGTATTTAAAAAAAATGTACCTTGGACTTATTGTGGCACTATATAAAAGAAGAACTAATGTACCATAATTATACGTGATATGCTTAAAGTACAGGATCTGCCAGCCTAAACGGATATATTATGATGCAGTAGATTAGTACCTGGTGCTAGTTATCTCACTGCTGCTATGTTGGATCCTCATTAATATGATATTTAACACTGACTGAATTGCTACAAAGGCTGCCATCTACTTGTGGAAAAATGAATGCAGAACAAGCAGACATAATCAAGTAGGTAGCTTGGAAGGGAAAGATTGTGGGTTTATAGTGTTAATGGCATGTAGGCTAATGAACAAAGGTGATTTATTAGGAGACTGTAGTTCTTCTTTAATGGTTATAGTGCTGTTTTAAGAGTGAATCAAAGTGCATTAAAGCATTTATTTACTGTAACATGTATAATCCTTAATTTACCTAAATCAGTAAGCTCTCAAAATTTTTCTAGATCTTTTATTTATATTAAAGATGAACACATATACTGGATTAATCTATGATTAAGTGCTGTGTGGCACAAACGCATAGGATTGGACATGCTTGCATTGCCATTCATGTATATTTTTTAATGGAATAATAAAGTATTTACCGTATTTTCCAGGCTATAAGGCGCACCGGAATATAAGCCGCACTTACGTTCAGGGGGCTTCCATCAGGGCTTCGTCCGTACACAAGGCGCACCGGGTTATAAGGCGCAGCGCATGACAATATCCGGTTCATGAATATTCACTGCACTTAATTAACTGCCGCATGTTGCCTGCCCGAAGTCTGCCAATGCCTGCCATGCCCTGAGGTAAGTACATAGATTAGGCGCACCGGGCTATAAGGCGCACTTAGTATTGCTGAGAAAATCTCAGCATTTTAAGTGCGCCTTATAGTCCGGAAAATACGGTAACTTGCATTTTCACTATTTTTTTTCATTTTGGATTTCCGTAGCTTTGGGACATGTTTTCTCCAGAAAACCTGGCAGATTTATAATGTGAGTAATACCGTATTAATTATTATTTTATGGTCAAACCACCGTGTTAATTTGTGCATATTCTTTATCAAGTGAATAATCTGACCCTGATTGTTAGTCCCCAAATGATTTAGCTCCATTTGGTCATAACGTTTGGTATTAGTGTTATCCTTTTCTGTTAAATAGACTGTCTTCAAC